>JAHKKF010521948.1:20324-31707 GCA_019740295.1 Labeo calbasu
TCATATGCAACTATTACAGAAGGTTCAAACACTCACTGATGCTCCAGAAGGAAATGATTATGCATTGCAAGCTCGGGGGTGAAAACTTTTGAACAGATTGAAGATGTGTACATTTTTCTTATTTTGCCTAAATATCATATTTTTTTCATCTAGTACTGCCCTTCAGATGCTACAGAAGATACTTACATGTTTCCCAGAAGACAAAATAAGTTAAATTTACCCTCAAATTCCAAAAGTTTTCATTCCCTGGCTTTTAATGCATCATGTTTCCTTCTGGAGCATCAGTGAGCGTTTGAACCTTCTGTAATAGTTGCATATGAGTCCCTCAGTTGCCCTCAGTGTGAAAAGATGGATCTCAAAATCATATATGTCATTGTTGGAAAGGGTTCAAATACACAAAAATGCTGAAAAGCCAAAGAATTTGTGTGACCTGAAGGATTTTTCTGAAGAACAGCGGGCAGTGTAACTGTTTAGGACAAACAAGAGACTCACTAAACAAAAAAATCACAGCTGTGGATGATTCAGGTAACAACACAGTATTAAGAATCAAGCGTATGTAAAAATTTGAACAGGGTCATTTGTATACATTCAGCTACTATTTTCTCTTGTGGACTTTATGTAAACATCTTTTATGTGAAATATCTTATTCAGGTCAGTACTAAATAAAAAATGCCATGCATTTTGTATGATCCCTGTTATTTTGGTAAAATAATTAACATTCTGCAGATTCTGCAAGGTGTTTGTAAACTTATGATCTCAGCTGTATTTTTGTGGAAACCATGACACATTTTAAGGATTGTTTGACCCCAAACTTTTGAATGGTTGTGTCTGAATAAACTAAATCTATCTATAGCACATAAAAAAAGACATGTTCTGCAGAGAAGATTTACAACTGCAACAGAAATGTCGATAGCAGATTCAGTTAAAGAAAAAAAGTATCTTTTTTTTAAAATAATATGCCTGACAAAACTCTTGCAATGATATTTAAAAAGTTTTGCAAGCTATGACAGCGTGCAGCCCTTTTTATATTGTATTGATTGTGACGCCCTTCCACTCAGATGTGCAAGGGGTGTTTATTTATGTATTAAAAAAAAGTTGTCAAATGAAAACAAAACGCTCGACAAACACTCTGTTGGGATCTCTGCTGCCCCAGACTATTGACTAAAATGCACCCTTAGACTATAGTGCGTATAAACAGTGCTCTGTTCAGGAACACTCTGTGTATTTATTGATTTAGTGCTCACCAACCTTTCTTCTGGTATACTGGCATTTTTGTGAATCAAAAAATGCTCATATTTTCACTCAGCAATCAATATTTTCTAGAACAGGTCATGGTCACTCTGCTTTATAAAGCTGCAAGCAAATATAAAACTCTCAAGGGTCATTTGTATTTGATGTTTGTATATAAATGACTCTATAATAACATTAGAGACACCAAAACTAGACTTGAGTTAAAAATAATAGTGGTGATATTTATCACTGGAACTTTGTACTTAAGGGCATGCCAGGCCAGGACTGGGCCATGGGGTGGAAACAAGGATGTATGGATTACAAATTGCCAAGAGCTTTGACAGCTTTAGAGGCCAGCAGGAGCATATCAGAGCAAGCAGGCCACAAGCAGGCTGACTGTGAGGAAAAAATCTGCAGTCAGTCACAAAAACTCTTTGAGCAACACTCAAGGGGTCTGCAGCTGAGCCAAACCCCACTGAGGAATAGAGAGCTGGAGACAGATGGATGTCAAACTTGGAGGACGACTGCCATGAGCCTATCTGTGCTCCCTCCAGATTCCATGGAAGGACTGGAAGGGGAGCTAGACATTTTACAAAAAAGGCCTGTACTAAGAGGATTATAAGCATATGTTTGGGATTAAAAAGGGTACTCCAGGTCAATGGTACAATTCACTTTTTCACTGCTGAAATACAACTTGTTCTAAAGAACACCGACAAGAACAGGTTGTTAATGAGCAGTGCTCCTAGAAGCTAATTCCTCATGCATAAAAGTTTGCATACTACAGCAGAATCTGTGTAATAAAATGGAGTCAGCAACACATTTATGGAGTTTAAAAATAAAACAAAAACAGCAAAAATAAAATAATAGCTGCAAGCAGTGATTATCAGGGTTCAAGCGCTTTAAGGCATTTAAGCACATATGAAAAAATACATTATTATGCAAGCTTGTAACCACCTAAATCAGTTATTTAAAAAAAGCATTTTTGTCAAATCCAGGTGATTTACTATAGAAATATGATGTTTTTTTATAACATTTATGACTGTTGTATCGCCAGCTGTGGTCTGATCTCTTTAAAACTTTGCATGCTTGTTTAGAATCACCTGTCTCATGTTCTCAGCAGGTTTCATGAAGTTTTGAGTTTTCCTTTAGGCTGTATAAGATTTTGGGTAAATTTGGACAGGCCCCTTTTTTAAACGACCCTGTTATAGCCTCCCAAAGGGTAAATTTCAATTTTGTTTGATAATTATTGACCCAGAGAGTCCAGAGAATTGTACTGCAGTCTTTTTTTTTCGGATTGAGCAAAAAACCTAGGACTAGTTCGCAAAAGTAGGATTTTGACATCTTAACAAACGATTAGATTGACAGCAGTGCTTCTAGAAGTTAATCTGAATGCAGAGTTCTATCGTATGATACGTACAATCGTTTACGCCCTTGAAAAATGCGATAGCACCTCCCAGTGTCCGATTTCTTTCAAATTTCTCTCAGACCTTTGGGCCTCGCTGAGTTTCATGGTGATTGGCCTCTGTTAACCTTCTTTAACAGGTGCTCAAACTTCGTCGGCCAATGGTGGTCATGTTTTTTGAGAAAACAAATGTCCTTATAGACACTTGTGGCACTTTGGACCAACACCATGCACACAGATTTTCATGTTGAGTTTGGTGAAGATACCTCATTTCATTTAGGAGTTATAGGCATTTTTCTAAAAGTGGCCCTGCCCCTTTTTAAAAACGTTTTTGGCGGCCTTTTTGAGTCAAAAGTTCTACTTTTTTTGATAATTACTGATACTCACTCTCCAGAGAATCTTTTTGCACTGGTTTGGTTCAGATCGGGCGAAAAACCTAAGACTCGCAAAACATGATTTCAAAAAATGCAAAACACTCCCAAGATATCGTCAGGCTCACGATTGAATCTGAGGCGTGCGTTTTGTCTGGCGTGAGCCAAGGATTTCAACAACATGAGACACTTGAGCCTCCAACTGCAACCGGTTTAGGAGTTATGAGCAATTTCGTACTTTTGTTCGCTGTAGCGCCCCTGTCAGGCCAACTGGGCGAGCCTTTCAAGTCCCTACTACTTATGGTTTGGTTTGCATGATCATTTTTACCTGGAGATTGCTGATCCATGACCATTCTAACAATTACAATAGGGTTTAAGCGCTAGGCACTTGAACCCTAAAAATAAAATAAAATAAAATGTAACCGTTGTGCTGAACATGGCATTGCAATAAGACAAGCCTTTGGACCACACTGAGCTGTACTGAGTCCAAACACTGTCATTGAGTTTCATTATGCCACTGGCCTGTTTTATCACCATATGTGGAAAGCAATTTCTTCTCTCTTGCTCTGGATGTGAGGAGCTGGAATCTGCGAGTTCAATGAATAAAAGATGATACGCACAGCTTGAGTTTGAAGTCAGTTACCAACACTACCATCTGATAAATTGTAGGAATCATAGCCCAGCATGCCTCAGAACCTTGTTGGTCAAAGCTGTTTGCACATTGCATATGAACTACATGCAGATGAAATTAAAGTGATATCGACTGACGAAAGTAAATTCTCTCATTATTTAGTGTTTTTGTTGCAGTGAATTGTGCTGACCACATTTTTAATTGCAGTTGCTACAGATTGCTTTTTGATCATGACATTTCAGAAGCATTTGATTATTTCATTCCTGTCCACAATCCGCGAAAATACTGAGAACAGTAAAAGTGTTTAAGTGCATGGTCAAATGTTTGTAAAGATACGCACATTTCCAAGAAAAGATTGTTATTTATTCTTTAAAATATGTGCAGACAAAATAGCATACATACTTTCCGAATGCTGTTTTGTACATATAAAACATTTACACAAAAGGCCGCAGAACCTGTGCCTCGGAAGCTCCATGTACACTTGGAATTACTGCCATTTGCCCTGAAATGTGAGTGTGTAACAAATTTCATAAATAACTGAGTAGGTAGTCACAGAGAGCTGGTGATTTTTCTGCTACAGTATTCCATAGCAATCAGCTTATTTTTTCCTCTGACTGCACTTCTCCCTGGAGGTTTAAAATGATTGTGGAACCTTTTCATTTAACATACCGCTGTGTTTGTGGATGCGGAACATAGACCAACATGACTGTACAAACATGGCAGTTTAATGGGGCAAATGCATTTGTAGTGACAGGAGTATATGTGCATGTGACACAACAGCTGTGCCCTCAGGTCCTGAAGAATTCAGGTATGCAACTACAATTAAAGATTTCCGTGGGCTTGAGTGAGCCCTCGTAAATCTGTCTCAACATTCATAGGCAGATGGATTAAGGAATGATGCATTAAGTGAATGCCTAAAGATACATTTCTTCTCATTTTGTTTTCTGTAATACTGCATGCACATCACAAAGAGTTCCATCAGTAAAACTGCTTTCTGCACTCCATTTAAAAAATACAACAGAACATACTTAAAAGAGAGTGAACAAAATGAATCAGTACATTCTTAAAGGGATAGTTCACGCAAAAATTTAAATTCTGTCATTAATTACTCACCCTCATGTCGTTCCAAACCCGTAAAAGCTTTGCTCATCTTCGGAACACAAATTAAGATATTTTTGATGAAATCTGAGAGCTTTCTGACCCTGCATAGACAGCAGCACAACTATCACGTTCGAGGCCCAGAAAAGTAGTAAGGTCATCATTAAAATAGTCCATTTGGCATCTGTGGTTCAACCTTAATTTTATGAAGCTATGAGAATACTTTTTGTGCGCAAAGAAAACAAAAATAACGACTTCATTCAACAATATCCTCTCTTTTACACTAGTGCGCTTTCATTTTAAAGTAGACTTAAAATAAATACATAAATAAATATATTGTAGACCTTGAAAAAATAATAAACGCTCTGTGTATCCTTGATGATTGTGTAAACAATAACATCATTCTCATTTGCTGCGTCTCATTTCGAAGACTCATTTAAGAAAAGTAACTTAAATTGCAAAGTAAAAAAAGAAATTACAGTATTTTTACACCCCAAGGAATAACAGTCAATTTTATTACAGTTACTTCTCTTAAATAAGACATCTTTCATGATGTATGGTCATGGCATCAGCCTGAATGGAATGTGACGTGTTTTTGGTTGTGCGGTTACAGAGATCGCTTCTGAAACGCAGTGAAAACGCCAGTGTAGATGAGGATTGTTTTCATATTAAAACGAAAACGCACTAGTGTAAACAGGGCCAGTCTTGCGTTCCCGAAAGTTCCAAGGTAGAACTCGGATACACTGTGTTATACAAGCAGAAGAAAACACGCTGTACATAAAACATCTTCGTAAACATGTCCGAAGATTTCAACAGAGAGGATGCTTTGCAATTTTTTCCCAGCCTTACTTATTTGAACCTCCTACGTCAGCAGCAACACACGCATACGCCATGGTACTCTCCTGAACACACACTAAAATAAAACTGACATGGAAGAGAAGACATTTTTGAATAAAGTAGTTATTTTTGTTTTCTTTGTGCAGAACATTTCTCGTAGCTTCATAAAATTAAGGTTGAACCACCTTGATGTCACATGGACTATTTTAACGATGACGTTAATACCTTTCTGGGCCTTGAACGTGGTAGTTGCTTTGCTGTCAATGCAGGGTCACAGAGCTTTCGGATTTCACCAGAAATATCTTAATTTGTGTTCTGAAGATGAACGAAGGGCCCACGGTTTGGAACAATGTGAGGGTGAGTAATTAATGACAGATTTTTGGGTGAATTATCCCTTTAAATATAAAGCTCAAGCATCAAAAATGTACAAAAAACAGTGATTATATTGCTTTCTCAGGAATATTATCATTCTTGACATAGTGTTATTATATTTAGTTATATTTATAGTTATATAATATAGTTTTTATTTTTTTTTAATAATAATATCTTGTTTAATAAAACTTGACAATATAAAATAGGAAGTTTTCCCACACTCTAAATTTTCCCTATGAGAGAAAGGGCCATACAGGAAAATCATGGCTCAAGAAAAGCCTTGACTGGCAGCGAAAGGCACAGTCATTTTCTTCCCATTACAGTCCATTATCCTGCAGGAACAGAGCCTAACGGACACCAAAGTGTTTAGTTTCAATCAATTTGTCAGTCTGGAAATGAAAGAATGGACTGACTCAGGTATCTCCGGGATGGTTTATAGCTTACTGGCCAGTTGGTCTCAAAGTTTACAAGACTGAAGGGTAGGTTTAACAATTTAAGATGTTTTCAAAGATGGATTTGGGACTCAGCCGTCTGTGCCGAACACAGCTATTTCAATCAGTCCTCTCCCCTCCCAGTCTTTAAAAGGTCAGGCTAAAATCAATACCACCTACCACCCAATCCAAGCAAAAAAAAACAAAAAAAACTACCTGTCATATATTAACGCATTACCAATTTCCATTCAGTCTGGTATAATCTCTCTTTTAGTACATTAAAGCACATGCTGAGCTTGTGCATTTTTGCAGGAATGATGCTTTACCTACACTCTTAGGATGGATAAAGCAGGTGCTCTGTTATATTTAATTCAGTCCCATCCGAATTTAGCAAACCCTATGATACTCCTGTTACTATCCGGAGATTATTTTAGCGTACTGGCTTTGAATGCATCAGAAAAACAGCTGACCCTGGCGCCATGGCAGGAAATATGTTTCTATTTTAACTTTGTCGAAACTGTATATTGAGTGAAAATAATGACTGGATATGGAGCATTGCCTACATCACCATTCCTAAGCTACACACATTAGTAATACAGTTAGTATAGCTAGACTATGTTGTATTGTTACATGTGCATACTGTATATATATACACATTCCATTAACACACTTATGCCCTTTGAATAACAGCGGTGCATGTATAGCATTCCTCTCATTGATTGCCGAGTGCCAGCAGACTAATGACTGTAGTGAGGTCGCCATGGATTGGCCTATATTTGAAAGGCAAATATGATACTGCCGGCCAGCTATTTGTGACTCCATAAAGAAAACAGCCAACACTTATATGCCTCAGATGCCTTGTGCTGTATTCAACACCCAGCGCAACAGTAATACAGCATGCTTGCTTCAAACGGCATTTCTAAATAAGAGATTGCGTACATGGAAGAGCTATAAAAAGAGCATGTACGCAAATATCAGCGTACATTAGGACTTATCAAATATAAAATTCTTCTAAGGTATGTTGTTTTTTAGTCAATAAACCAACAGATTTTTAAAAAAAAAAAATAAGAAACTTATCTTAAAATGCTAACATCACTTTTTTAGGCAGGAAAACAGCTGACTGTGGGAGAAAGTGAGGAGGAAAACAGACCTGGAGGAGAAGTCGTCCTGGTGTAACACTGAAAGACAAGTTCCTGTCTACTTTGCCCTGAGCAAAGACCTCTGAGATAGTCAGGTACTTGAGGGAATAGGAGCTAGGAGCATTAGCAATGCTAAAAATGTAAATAACGGGAATGTGTTGGTGGAGCTGAGCCAAAGGCTACAGTGTGCTAACATCTAGTCTGAGCAACACTCACGATCATACTCCCAGCATCTATTTCAAACAAACTATTCAAGCAGTATTATACTAATTTTCTTGCAAATGTCACCACATGCCCTCACACAGTGTAGCTCAGTGGGTGAAGGTGAAAATGCATAAAGACATTATAGCTTATCTATAAGTAAACATGCATAGCTTGAAGAAACAACAGCCCACGCAAACAACACAAACTCAGGCTGACTTATTTGAATTAGGCTATTCTCATATTAAAGACCGTACAAACCACCCCGACCTCTGTTTTCTCTAACCTACTGGGACATGAAATTTCATTTCACTATAAACTTAAAGTGAAAGATGCATCTCACACTAGGGCCCTATCATTTCAACGATGCGAAAAACGCGGACGGAATCGCAGAATCCAGTCATAAAAACGAAATTTACAGTTCAATGCGGAATGTCACGGAATTTATCAAAGTTTGGACTAATTAATCGAAAGTACGTCATTACACTTAAATCAAATCATGATATGGACTAGTATCTGTAAACAAAAAGATTAATTAAATCAGAATCCTTCATGCTCTGCGTGTCTCCTCGTTTGAACGAATGAACGGCACAGAGCAGGGTTGCCAGGTTTTCACGACAAAACCCGCCCAATTGCTACTCAAAACTAGCCCGACTGCGTTTCTAGGTAGTCCCCTAGTAAAAATTGCGTTCTGGGGGCTAAAATACACGTTTTTTGCAGGGGGGTTCACCTGGTACAGTTCGCATTCCAGGGGCAAAATATAACGTTATTGGGGTTGCTTCAACCCGCGAACATGAAAAACAACCAACATGAAAAACAACAGTGTTAAAGTAGCCCAAATAGCAGGAAAACTGCGGACTTGGCAACATTGGCACAGTGACTCAGTTTTGTTTGCTACTCGTACTGAAGCGCGCTTGACGCTTGATTTCAGCGTCTGCCGTCTCGTTAAATGAGGACATAAATGAATGAACAACATCTGCTCTGAGAGTCACTCCATGAACATCTTGCCATTTCATTTGAGTAAACTAGCGTCATATCATATACAGAAATCTAAAGGAATTCACGACAACCCATCAGAATAAAAGTTTGGTTTAACTTAAAGACATTGTGCCAGAAATAGCCCTATACTACTATTATTTAGTAGAATGTACATGATACTACTACTACTGTTGAAATAAATAAAATAAAACTTTATTTTTTAAGAAATAATCAAACAATATTTCTTCCATTTAAATAGTAAGTCCCATTTATTTGCCAAAAATAAAATGTGTTTAATTTTCATTAATTAAAAGATAAATTAAATCAATGTTTTGCCTTCATTTGGAAACTTTAAATACACAACAGAGAATTTCTAAGGGGGAAAAAGAAACATTTCATAAGGCTATTGTAAGAATAAATAAAAGTTGTTTTATGCATTCAAATAATCAGACATGCTAAAACAATAACAATAAAATTGGTACATAAGGTGGGAAAAATAAAGTATTTAATTCATTTCTAAAAATGTATTTTTTGTTCAACTTTTAATAAAGCGATGTTAAATTGTATAAGTTTCATGATTTTAATTAATTAAACATGTTTTTTGATCCAGAAAAATTAAAACGGAAAAATTTGGGAAAAAATAAAATGGATTTCATAGGGCCCTAGGCCCTCACACTCATGTTGTTCTTTATTCTGTGAAACACAAAAGAACATATTCTGAAGATATTTTTTCAGACAAAACATGCCATTTAAATAAAACCACAAAGATTATTATTTTCATTATTTTGCATGCAATTTGCATGAAACACTCTGAGACTAAGACAATTATAAGCAACAACAATGTGCAAACACCACTAATATAAAAAAAAAAACATTTGATTTCCAAGGATTAGCAATAAGTAAGATATACTAATAATATTTGTTATGCATGAATAAATTAAGAACTGATTTATTCATTTTTTAAAGTGCTGAGGCTGAAAATCTTCACATTTAAGACCCTGAATTTCAATCAACATATTTAATGAGAACTGCAGGTGTGACAAAAAACAACAAATTATTATCTGTTTTTATGGAAATAATCTTAAATTCACCCAGGTCATGTCAAGGTTTGAAGCTGGGTGAGCAAACATCGGTCAAGGACAGAAGCCGACAATGAGGCTTTGGTTTAATATGACAAATTTTTCAATCTAGTCATTTCTCAAGGGGAGGCTTTGAAGTTTTGTTTGAGCTTAAAACACAAGATGGGCACTCTTGTTCCTAACAGCTCTATCAAGGAGTCGAGGCCATTTTCAAAGGCACTTGTTCCCAGGAAGTGAACTTCTTCCAATAGATACAGCTGCACTTTCAAAACACAGCCTTTTTGAGCTGACCTCCTCGAGCGTGATTCATCAAAGTGCACCTTAATTACTTTGTGTTCGCAGAAATTCATGCTGCAAGTTAGAAAACATCTGACCTTCCCATGCACTTATTTCCAACCGAGACCCCCTAGCAGGAAGCATGCTTTTTTTACAACTATGGTCCAAACAAATAAGCAGAAACAGAAAAGCCCAGTGGTAAAGAACCACCGGAAGAGAAAAGAGAAATCGGACAGGCTCCAGGCAATGTCTTTGCTTCTGTGCTTACTCAGTTTGACAAGCAAACATTCACACAAAGCAGATCTATCACCTTCCTGTGAGAGAGACAACGCTGAATTTAACACATGCTAGTACATATCTCCCTGACCTGGTGTTCTACAAATAGCTCTGATCAGTTGCACTATAGCAGCAATTGTGCACAAAGATAAAAATAAAACTAGGGCTGTGTATTGCCAAGAATCTGGCGATACGATACGTATCACGATACAGGGGTTGCGATACAATATGCTGCGATACATTGCGATACTGTAAACAAGGTGATATATTGGGATATTTCTTATTTTATGAATAGGACAATAATTTTAGGAAAGCTGTAATTAAGAACACACAACCATATGCAAACCATTCAATGTTATTGAATCACTTTTTGTGCAGTACGAGTAAAGGGGGAAAAAAGTGCTTGCAAGATTCTTTAGTTATTAAATGTATAAAATTTAAGCTTTTATAAACAGACCATATATATTTTTAGACCCTGCTTTACAATTTAAGTTTACAATTGTAACCATGTCAGATCATTTTGATCTGAACTTAAGAATTACATCTAATATCAATAAAAAATAAAGTGCTTGCAGGATTCCTAAAGAAAACAAACGTTTCATCTGTTAAATACAGATATTGGACATTCTGAGAACCTTTTTGTTCTGAGAATTTCGCAATTTTTGGATTTCGCAAGTTTTTCAGTTTGTAATTATTCTCCGCGTGGAATCGCCGAGACCGCGACGCGAGCACCGCCTCAACAGCACAAAACAGCGCCACCACGAGAAAAAGCGGCTGGCAGCCGCGTGGCTACCACACCAAGCCGGGCGCGAAGGCCCTTTCGCGGGACGCGGCAAGCAGCGGAAGCTCGGCTGCATTGGGCGCTTCTGCTGCACAGACGGGTGGCTGCCGCACGGCGGTTCCGCTGCTCACCGCGTCCTGGAACTAACGTTACCTCAAAAGCCGAAATGACGCCACACTTTACACCGAGGCGGGAGCAGGAACTATTCTTGCATCCTTCATTAACGCTAACATTAGTGGCGTGCCTGTATGCTAGTATTTCCCGTCACTGTTCAAGTTCAG
>JAHKKF010521950.1:0-19198 GCA_019740295.1 Labeo calbasu
ATATATATATATATATATATATATATAATAAAATAATATATAAAATAAAATAATATATAAAAATAATATGTATTTAACAAATAGCAAATATGTAAATTAATTCTAAAACAAATATAATATATTTAAAATAGTTTGTTTTATATATATTTTTGTTGTATTATACAAAATGGCAAATAAGTGAATAAATAATACATACATACATAATTGTTATAGAAAAATAATGATGTTTACTGTTAATAATAAACACACACACACACATATATACATATATATATATATGCATTTTGTATTATACAAAACAGCAATATGTGCATTCATAATAATAATAATAATAATAATAATAATAATAATAATATTATATTTATACATTTAAAACTGTTTCTTTTATATATATATTTGTTGTATTATTCAAATAAGTGAAATAATAAAAAATGTTTAATGATGTTTAATGATGTTTATTGTTAATAATAATAATTTATATATTCATGTATTTGTATTATACAAAATAGCAAAAATGTGAATTAACAACAACAACAACAACAGTAATAATAGTAAATATATGCATGTTTAAAATAGTTTATTTTTGTTGTATTATACAAAATAGCAAATAAGTGAAATAAAATGTTATAGTTATAAAATATGTAATGTTTATTGTTAATAATAATAATAATAATATATCTGCATATTTATATTATATATTTGTATATATTTGTATTATACAAAAATCACAAATATTCGTGAATTAATAACAATATATTTATACATTTTAAATATTGTTTTTATATATTTGTTGTGTTATACAAAATAGCAAATACGAGAAATAATAATAATAAAATATTTAATAACATTTTAAATAAAATAACACTTTTATTTTTTTATACAAAAGTATGTAGGGTGGAAATATTTCTTGTTATTGTTATTTTTATTTACTTATTGTTGCATTTATGTTAATACAAAACTTTGTTGGGTCACCACTTGACATCCAATCCTGAAGAAAATCAGCCAAGAACCACTGCTCTCTATTATACATAAATCCACAAGCACAATTTTGGCTCACTGTGACTTCAGATTATGCTAGGGTGAGAAATGAAAGCAGTTCAGGAAAAGGAATTTTTCTCACCTTGAAGAACGAGAAGAGAGATCTGAGAACCGCTCCTGTGCTTAAACACAGTGTCAACACATGCAGCTGAGGACATGAACCAGGAAACCAATGTGAAATGGGCTGACAAAAGCTCCTACACAACGAAGATAATAGCTCGGCAACAATGGAGCTAAAGAACAGCCTGCGGGCCAAGTAACACAGCCATAATTGAAACGGCTAATTCGCTGTCATCAAAAGAAAGAAAAGCCCATGTGCTTGCAAGTCAACTTGAAAGCAACAGCTGATAGATCACAATAGCCAAGAAAACGATTCCCATTTCTTCTAAATGACTAGGTTACGGAAGAGTTACAAAACTTTTAGAAAAAAAATACACAGCCACAGTTGCATATATGTGTGATTGCTGTGGCAAAGGCACATGCCAAGCTGCTGGATGGTGTACAAGGGGTCTTGCTGTGTTAGCCCTGTCTCAGTCTACTGAGCTAATGAAGTCAAGTGAGGTCCACTGGCTGGGCCCTCTGGAGAATAACACACAGACTTAATCAGCCTGGGCCGGCCACTTCGCCTTGCTAATGAGAGTGTTCACACAGTCCCCAAGTGTACGTGTGCATGTATGCATGTGTGTGGACAGTTCAATTCACCCAGCATTGGCCAAACAGGTAGGTGGGGGGAAAAAAGCCTTGTTTTTTTTTTTTTTCCATCCAATTTGAGTCTGTCACAAGTTACTTTACCTCAGGATGTCGACATTTAGTTTGTCTAGAGAATTGCAAAAGCTGCAGATGGTTATAGCTTAAAAAAAAAAAAAAAAAAAAAAAAAAAAATGCAGAATAGCCTACACTGACGAAGCTAGAAAAATTAGTTAGAAGCCAACATGGACAAGTTGCATTATATGTGGATAAAAAAAAATAGCTATGCAAATACATTATAGGATATAAAAGTATAATTACATTAAAAAACAAAAAAACAAAAAAAAAAAAACAATGCACAAAAACACAAATGCATATGTAGTTATTATTATTATTATAATAATAATAATAATAATAATAATAATAATAATAATAATAATAATAATAATAATATGTAAAATACATCAAAAGCTTGATATTGATTTTTTTATATTATGCAAAATAGCAAATATGTGAATTAATAATAATAATAATAATAATAAGATATATTTCTATATTATATATTTATATATTTGTTATACAAAATAAATATAATAATAATAATAATAATAATAATAATAAAAACTATAATAAAATGTTATTGTTATAAAAAATTGAATAAAAACAATGTTTATTGTTAATAATAATCATAATAATAATAATAATAATAATAATAATAATAATAATAATAATAACAACAACAACAACAACATTTGTATATTATATATTATTTATACATTTAAAAAGTACATATATTTGTTGTGTTATACAAAATAGCAAATATGTGAAATAATAAAAAATAGCTATGCAAATAGAAAAATATAAATTATAGAATAGAAATGTATAATTATATTTTAAAAATAAGAAACAATACACAAAAACACTGCAAATTATAAAATGCATATGCAATTATTATTATTATTATTATTATTATTATTATTATTATTATTATTATTATTATATGTAAAATATATCAAAAGTGACAAAATACGTACAAGATTTAAAAAAAAAAAAAAAATACAAAAAAAGTTTGTCACATTAATACAATAGCTGTTGACTTCTAACAGCTATAGTCAGTTAAGCTGGAGATTTAAAAAATATGTAAAAGTTAAAAAAACAGATGATATATGCCAAACAGCCTATGTTGATCTGTAATCCCAGCGAAAAGCTTTGCCTCCCCTTTCAAAAATGGATCAAAATATGTCCCTTGGCTAGCCTACCCAGACCACGCTCTGCACTCTTTGAAGTCACAAGGGAAGCTCACATAACACTAATAGCCTAGTCGTGCTCCAAATGGCTGAGTCACTTTTTTTCCCCCCTTTTTTTGCTTCAGTGCTGTGCTGCCTCACTACCCAGCAGCACCCAGACCATGCTGACCTTAAACCTGAGAAAAAACACACACACGCACTTTTCCATTATCAGCCTCTCACCACAATGAACTTCTACCCAAACTCCAGGACGTGAGGCCTCGCGAGCCCCAGAAGAAAAAAACAACAACAAAACAGCCACCACAACCGCTGCTGTCAGACAATAATTTGAAAAAAGACAACACAGGAAAAAAAAAAAAAAAAAAAAACTGGCGCAAGATTCACTGTACATACTGTACCCTGGGCTGTGGCAGGCGGCCCAGNCAGAAGAAAAAAACAACAACAAAACAGCCACCACAACCGCTGCTGTCAGACAATAATTTGAAAAAAGACAACACAGGAAAAAAAAAAAAAAAAAAAAAACTGGCGCAAGATTCACTGTACATACTGTACCCTGGGCTGTGGCAGGCGGCCCAGACTGGCGCCCTGCCAAGTCCACAATAAAACAAACAGAGACGGCGTGCACCAGCCGAGAGGAGCGAGGGTGTGTGTGTGTGTGTGTGTGTGTGACTGTGACTGAAATGGTACACCACAATACACACGACATACCTAATACAATTCTTCAACACCTTCTCCTCAAGACGAGGGAGCGGAGGAGGTGGAGGGCAAAGCCACTTGCTTGGTGTCACTGATAAAAATCAAACCGCTCAGAACAGGAAGGATAAAAACAGAAAGTTTGCAATGAAAGAACAAAGCAACAAAAAAAAACAAAACAAAACAATCAAAGAGCCGCGCCGTGTCTCTGCCTCTCTGCCACTGTCTGTGTCTATAAAAGTGTTTCCACTGAAAAGCTTGAGCATTACACAAGAGTGAAGCTCTCAAGAGCCAGACTGCTACAAACAAAAACCAGGTTAGCGCTGTGTGTCAAGCATCGAGCATATGAACGTTAAAACTGTTTTGTTCTAGGGGTTTTTTTTGTGTTCTGTTTTGATGCACTAAAAATAAGCCGCCTCGCAATGCTCGCTTATTCCGCCTGTTGAGGGAGGCTGTCTGGGGCTGATTCTTTTGGTAAAGATCTTAAGGAATTATGACTGGTTCTTCTGCCGTTTTAAATGCAAAAATGCTATCATGATTACCGACATATCTCATTTTTGGCTCAACTTTACGAGGGTGATGTAAAATTAGAGAAAAAACAGAAACTGTATGTGGCAGAGTGCTAAATGAACACAGATCCCATCATCACGTCTTCTGCTGTTTTCCATCACGTTTGTTTCACATATCTGAGATCAATTCAGAAGGATTTTGGGAGCACTCCAGATCAAGTGAGTTTGATGTGAAAATTAGGATTTAAGCATAATAGCTTATTCTGTTATTAATTTTATGAAGATGATGATGATGATAGAAGAGTAGAAGTGGAGGAAGAAGCAGCAAAAAAGACATGATGAAGAAGAAGAAGAAGGTAGTGATGAAGAAGAGATGCAGTGGAAGAAGCAGCAAAAGAAGAGAATAAGTGAATAAACAGAAAAGCAATGAAAACAGCAGAGGAAAAGGAAGCAGAAGCAAAGGAAGAACTGACAGATGAAGCATCAAAAGAGCAAGAAGCATCAGAAGTAGAAGCAGCAACAGATTATGTAGTAAAAGAAGCAGCGGCAGCAATAGATGATGAAGCAGAAGAAAAAGCAGCAGTAGAGGAAGCAGCAGCAGTAGAAACAGCAACAGATGATGAAGCAGCAGCAGCAGCAGAAGATGAGGAAGAAAAGCAGAGGAAGATTAATAAGTAGAACAGCAGCAAAAACAGCAGATGAAAAGGAAGCAGCAACAAAAGAAGAAGATACAGATGATGAAGCAGCACCAAAGGAAGAAGCATCAGCAGCAGAAGCAACAGATGATAAAGTAGCAGCAGAGGAAGAAGCAACAGATGATGAAGCAGAAGCAGCAGCAGAATCAGCAACCGATATGAAGCAGCAGCAGTAGAAGAAGCAGAAGCAGCAACAGGGGAAATAAACACCAGCAGCAGCAGCAATAGATAATAAAGTGGAAGAAGAAATGAGGAAAAGGACGAAAAAGAAGAAGAGCAGCGGAAAAGTAAAAGCAGAAGAACAGTGTAAAAACAGTGGAGGAAAAGAAAGCAGCAGCAAAAGGAAGAAACAACAGATGAGGCAGAAGGAGCAGCAGAATCAGCAACTGATATGAAGCAGAAGCAGCAGCAGCAGAGGAAGAAGCAGCAGAAGCAGCAACAAACGATGAAACAGAAGAAGCAGAAGCGGCAGAGGAAGAAGCATGAGCAGAAGAGGCAGCAACAGGTGATGAAGCAGAAGAAGCAACAGCAGCAGAGAAAGAAGCAACATCAGCAGCAGCAACAGATGAAGCCGAAGAAACAGAAGTGGCAGAGGAAGAAGCAGCAGAAGCAGCAACAGATGATGAAGCAGAAGAAGCAGTAGCAGCAGAGAAAGAAGCAGCAGAATCAGCAAGCGATAATGAAGCAGAAGCAACAGAGGAAGAAGTAGCAATAGATGATGAAGCAGAAGCAGCAACAGAGGAAGAAACACCAGCAGAAGCAGCAACAGATGATAAAGCGGAAGGAGGAACAAGGACAAGGACGAGAAAGAAGAGGAGCTCGGAAAAGTATAAGCAGCAACAGAGGAAGATGAATAAGAAGAACAGCATAAAAACAGTGGAGGAAAAGGAAGCAGCAGCAAAGGAAGAAACAACAGATGAAGCAGAAGCAACAAGTGAAGAAGCAGAATAAACAGCAGGAGTAGCACCAACAGCAGAGGAAGAAGCAACAGCAACAGATAAAGCAGCAAAGAACGAAGCAGCAGCAGAAAAAGATAATAATGAGGAAGATGAGGAAGTGCAACAGGAAGAGCAAGAACACCTTTTTTTAATATAAAAATCATGTGCTACAAGGTCCACAAAACAACACTCTTGTATGAGAAATGAGATTTGAGGCTACTTGTAAAGCTGAGGACACTTGAGCCGCAGCGACCGGCGTTCGGACTACAGTAAACTCCCGCAGTAATCCAGAGAGGGTGAGGCGTGCGGCCCCGTAAACACTACTAGCACATCAAATGGCACTCAGTCCTTCTGTTTGGAGAGTCACTGAGCAAGTCAGTGGCTTTACAAAGGTCTTTTTGAAGCGTTCTCTAGCCCACAGTCTCATGCAACCCAGCTTCTGAGCGCAGGATTATCCGCAGTCATATTATCCAAACTGCACAAGCCAGTCTCCCATAAGGATTTCTGGATTACTATAATGACACGGAACATACTTTTGCACGAGTACAGGCGTCTCTGCGGGTCAGTGCGGAATACCAAACAGAGGTATTCATCGGAGTTCAGACTCGGCCTCTTTGTCTCATCGCAGAACAGCTCTCATAAATGTCACCATGCAGTACACGCTCCGTGGGCTGCCATTATGAGCGCACGAGTACTACAATATCTCCACAGAGTCTGTTATTGAACATGCATCTTGGGATTTGAACAGCCTCTAAAATAAACATTAGATATTTCCTTAGAGCAGCGTCTGCCATGCTGAGTTGTGCATGAATTGAATTGGGCGGCCCAGCGTGAGATGTCACTCATCTCTCCACTCCGCATGTTTTTAAACGTCCCTGCAAAAAGTCAATCTCATCTCACTATATGAAGATATTGACATCGAAATATTCCACCGGTGCGAGGCGGGAAAGTTGGAAAGGTTTGGTGGTGTAATCTGTGAGGGTTTTTTTGAAACTAATCTAATCTAATCTAAACCCCTAATTACTGTGGAATCAATTACCTCGGCACAGCACTCGCTCTTAATTATCATAAACCCGAGTGCGCTCGATAGGGGGGCAAAACGTCTTCAAAATTTGACCGTTGTGCATATCTGCTGTGTGGTAAGGACTTTGACTTCACTGGCCTGTGAATTTGGCAATCGCAGTGGGAGGTGAAGGGAGATTCCCGTTGGCCTGGGCTGGAAACCTAGAGTCCCACTGCTTTTATAGACTCCATATAAACCACATTCACTACAGACCACGGAAGAGCACTTCTCTATTAAAGAAAACACTCTCCTCTCCAGGGAAAAAAAAACAAAACACATACAACCTCCAAAAATCAACTGGAAACAAATGTAGAAATATACTACTTTTTAAAAGTTTGGGGTCAGTACAATATTTTCAAAGTAAATTAATTCTTTAATTCAGCAAGAATGCATTAAATTAATTAAAAGAGAGAAATTTTTAATGCTACAGAAGATTTTGACTTCTTTTTGTTATTTTATTCATTACAAAATCCTGAAACTAATGTATCTTCGAAACATTTCTTGAGGATATTACAATGGTTTCTGAAGGATCATGTGACACTGATGAATAACTATGTGAAAAATTCATTTACAATCACAGGAATACATTTTAAAATATGTTCAAATTCAAAACTTTTAATTTAAATTGTAATAAGATTTCACAATATTATTTTGTTTTCTCTATTAAATCAATAAGACACATTTTTAATGCTACAAAAGATTTTTACTTTTTTTTTTTATGCATAAAAAATCCTGAAAAAAAATGTATCTTTGAAACATTTTTCTGAAGGATCATGTGACACTTAAGACTGGAGCAATTATGCGAAAAATGTATTTACAAATCACAGGAATAAATTACATTTTAAAATATGTTAAAATTTTAATAATTCAAATTGTAATAATATTACACAATATTATTGTGTTTTCTGTATTTTTGATCAAATAAATATAACCTTGATGAGCGTAAAAGATCAAAAACATTAAAAAAAAAAAAACAATCCCAAACTTAGGTAGTGCAAGTAGTTAAATTAATAAATAAATAAAATTATATATATATATTTTAAATTCCTCTTCCTGTCATTCCAATTCAATTTGCAAGTGTACGAACTGAAAATGAGAATTCAAAATTTCACCCAACCCTTAAAAACAAACATCCATGTTAGTGATGTTACCTGAGTGAGACAGCAAGTGCATCCTTAGGCGCAGACTGTCTAGGAAGCGTTTTCCACAAAGCTCGCATCCGTAGGTCTTCATTCCGCTGTGCAGCTTCCTGCAGGGACAAACAGGACAAAATAACATCAGCCAACACCATTTATGTCACTCGCACAAAAAACAGGCTTTCGAAAGCACCTGGGTATACTATGAGATTCGATTAGCGTGCTAAATGGCAAAGACAGAACAGCATAATTTTACTTCCCACCACCAAAGTCTTACCGACTCCTCTTACACCAGATAACAAGACAGAGGGTATTAAAACAAAATCCCTTGTTTTTGGGAACTACTAAAGTGAGGTTTGAGAAAGGTTTGTTTGCAACCACTTGAAACTAAACATGCACATCTGACTATCATCAAACACTTCAGCTGATTATTCCCATACTAGATGATCATTCGTATATGTCACTCGTTGTCATGAAATGCCTTGAAAGTGAAAATTATCAATGGCCGTGAGGTTTCAAAGTCCTATTGTTCATTCATTCAGGTCCCCAAGCGGAGATGAAGGAGCCCTTTATCTAAACAGGAACATATAGATGGCCATGAGTCCTCAGATAAGACTGACTTTAACGGCTGGATTTGGCTGCAGGGTCCATTTCAAACGGGTCAACTTTTCATGAGGCTGAAAGTGAAACATTTGTTCTCTTAAATTATAACATCTCTGAGCATCGGGGAAAGATTAACCCAACAGAATGGAGTCAAACAAAAGCCAAAAGTCAAGTGGACTTTCAAAGCTATTTTGATAAGTTAAGTGTCTAAAACATTGTAGAAGAAATCGTAATTTCCTCAGTCGAATCAAGTTTAAACTCGCACTCACGTTGCTTGAAACTTCTACTGAAAAAAACAGATTTTAAAAATAAAGCGTTTTCCCCTTTAGTCATGTCTTATCTCGCCTAGGGCACGATGTGAGTCAGGACTGCCACACGGAGCCCCATTGAGTACAGGAAGAGACAAAGATCTTCTTTTGTTTCACTGTCCTTTGGATTAAGCCTGAAACCTGGTGCTGAAGACTGGCTATGTTTAAGTGTATTTACCATTTCTACCATTAGCATTCTCCTTGGCCCTTAACCCATGTGTGGATTCAAATCGACTAGTGAATGCACATGTGCGACTTTCTCAGGCTTGAAAACAAAAGATCGCGAGCATCTGCATCTTTTCAACGGCGCTAATCCTCAGATGCATCGCATCCGATCGCTAATAAGCAAGTAGATGCGATCGGACGTCAGCGGTAGTGAATTAAACTCGAGTCACTCGTTAAGAATATGAAACTCAGTCACGGCAGGTAAGTGGTTTTATGAGTTGCGGTGGAGCGACGAACTGCTCAAAGTACGAGGTTTGTAAGAATGCTGCGAGAACACTGGCAACTTACTGCGAGTGGTGAACTGAATTGGTTTTTATTAGCATGCTTACAGCATTTGGTAATTGTTTCCAGAGTGGTAATTAGCTCATTGTTTGCACTTTAGTGCCAAATGTATACATCTTTAATGAGGAACAAAGACGTTCTTCACTTTCTATTCATACTATGTAGATAACACGTACTGCAAGGCAGGTTTTTGTTTTGTTTTTTTTAAAACTGTCATTTTCATGCTAGTGAAATCCATAAGCTGTTTGGTTCAATTGATTCTTTGGTTGATTCTTCTATGTAGACGCACTAACCAAAAACTATTTTTATCAAACAAGCCCTCGTTTTTGTTTGAAGTTGTGAGAATCAGCATCACACGCTGGGTCGTAATGATTTAAGCTTTTATTCTCTGTTCTTATAAACAAGAGTTGGCAGAACATGGAAATAGTGGCAAGAATTATGAAGCAAGGAAGTGTGGTTTAACCTCAGCGAGCGAGAGAGAGAGAGGAAAAAAAGAAACACCAATGGAAAACCATTTGGGGGTTGAGAATCGCAAAAGAGAGACTTCAGAAAATAAACAAAAGAGGGGGGGTGAGAGAAAACTTGCAACGCATCCAAAATCCTGATGGCTGTCTTCTAGATGGGGATTGTGGAGACCCAACAAACAAAGAGAAGAATGAAGCAGCAAAGCCCTTTGGCAAGCTGCAAGTAATTAAAAAGGCCTGTAAACGCCTTCCAGGATAAAGGGCACTTCAAAAGACGGGCGGGCGAGTGAGCGCGCGAGGGGGAGCTGGGAAAAGCCAGGGGTCTGTGCACCTTTGGGATCTGGGCTAATGCGGCACAATACGGAGATACTGTAGGGGGAACACTCAAAGGCCTTTGTGTGCCTTCAATCTAGCCATTGTCCCTCTCCTGAGGTCTGAGGAGAGCGCGCTTCCACTGATTAGAGACTGACAGAGAGCGCATACTGCCGGAGTGACCCTCCGAGCCCTGAGGGGACGTTTGAGAGCTGATACAAGGCAGACTCTGGCTACTTGAGGCAGGAAGGACTTTCACTATATATAGTACATTCGAATAAGAGACTTACGCAATCGGCAAATGCCACGTTCAAACTTGACAAAACTTTTACTACCTTCACAAATGTCATTTTGAATTTGGGTTGCGCAATATATTGGCTGCAGTATTACGTTAAGGGAATAGTTCAACCAAAAATTGTGTCAGCATTTACTCACCCTGATGTCGTTCCAAACCTGTATGAGTTGTTTTGTTATGTTGAATACAAAAGATGATATTTTGAAGAATGCTGGTAATCAAACAGTTGATGGTCTCCATTGACTTCCATAGTATGTCTTTCCCTACTATGAAAGTCAATGGGGACCTGGTTGGTTCTTCAAAATAGGTTCTTTTTGTGTTCAACATAACAAAGACACTTATACAGGTTTGGAATGACATGAGGGTGAGTATATGATGACAAATTTTCATTTTTGGGTGAACTGTTCCTTTAACAAAATAAATAAATAAATAAATAAATAAACGTGTGCATGTGTATATTTAAGAAAAATATGATGTTTACATATTGAAAATATTTATAATATCAATATAAATATATACATGTAAATACATTTTCAAAATATTTACTGTATGTGTGTGTATTTATATATACATAAATACACAGTATACACATATTACGTAAACATATTTCAAAAACTTATTTTGAATTAGATTAAATCGCGATTAATGTTTAACAGCACTAATTCATAGTTACTATATAAACGTAACATTTTCTTAAATATATGCATGCGTATTTAAATACACATAATAAATATACACAGTACACATACAGAAATTATGTAAACAAAAACTTGTTTTGAATGTGACAAATCACGATTAATTGCTTGCCAGCACTAAAATAAAAAAAATATATATAATAATAATAATAATAATAATAAATATATATATATATATAATTTTTATTTATTTTTTAGCCAAGAAAAAAAAAAAAACACCAAGTAATAAATCTAACTAAAATGAAAACATAACATGTAAAAATTAAAAACCCATTCAAATATGAATAAAAACTTTATCATCTCAATGATGTAACATGCTGGATTTTTAATTGTACATGTTTATATCCCCACTTTTTAAAATTAGATGACCTTTGCCATCATCTTACACTTACCTTAACCTTTAAAAAAAAACAATAAACACTAATAATATTAAACCTACTGTTTAATACTAGCAAATCTCACGATGAATATCCATTTTCATACTGTAATGTCATTATAATGATGTGATGCCTAAACTCACCTGTTAAAACAATTTTTAGTTTTTAAATTGTAATTATGTTTTTTCTTTTATCCTAACTTCAGTTTTAGTGCTTAATTTTTCATTTAATGACACTATTATTGTCATTTACTTTTAATTTTTATTTCAGTTTTATATAAGTAGTGTTGTTATATAGTACTTAAATCAATAGTATTGGTCATATTTGTTATCAGCCATAATATAAAAATATCAGCATATCAGTAAAAGAAAGTCTCAAAATGCATTTTGCATTTGACTTTACCTTGACTAAGGCAGTCAGATGTTTACATGCAATACCACGGTTTGCTTAAAATCAGAGGGAGGTAATTAGTTTTATCTGTGCTTCATTTTTACAGGGCGACCCTGGATATGACATGCTCAAACCTGCTTCCAGCACGGAGCGCGGCAGCAGTCCTATCGTAAAGGCGAAGTCGCTGGGGCACCTGCCCCTGCAATTACTCCAACTTCTATTTTCTGGACAACCAGAAGTAAAGCCTCTGTAGATTTTATGGGACATATATGCTTCGAGTGCCCCCGCACCCCACCTCTTGGAGACACACACACACCTCGTATGTGTGAACTATGGCAGTTCCTTTTCCCCTCAGGCCTCTCCAACCAGCTGTGCTCTGGCTTTGCCACAGAAACTGTAGATGGTGTGTGTGTGAAAGCAGAAGAGAAAAGGGAGGGGTGGCACTCCGTGTGCCTGAAACAGACTGACTGTAGTCATTAAGGAAGCAGGCATAAAACTCTCAAGCCATTTACTCAGTTAATAAGCGACTTTGTCTAACAGTCAGTTTTGACAACGGCAATAAATTTTAAATTTATGTCAACAAAACATATGCTGAACACCTCATTTCAATGCCGGAGTGGCGTGCTGGCTCGTAAATCAGCCCTGTGTTTGAAACCCGAGTAGATTACGGGCCAGTGTTATTGAGCTGTTAGAGCCCGGCCCATATAAACCTGAACTTTCTCACTCCTGAGTGGACCCCAGGCCGTACATCATAGCTAGGAGTTCCCCTGTCAGTATGGCCCGCTCGCTGCCCCCCAGCAGGCCAGAAACACAAGGCAAAAAAGTAGGACCCTGTGATTTCTGCGATGCGGAAAACACAGACGGAATCATGGAATCCAGTCTCAAAAATGGAGTTTAATGTATATGTCACAAAACTTGCCAAATTTTGGATGAATAAATCAAAACTGTGTCTGTTTTAAGCCACAAAATATGATTTAAAAATAAATTATACATGTTCTGCGCGTCTCTTTGTGAATGAGTAGAGTAGACGCTCGGTTTCATTTACTACACATATACTGAAGCATGTGTGCCGCTCATGGTGTTTTCAGCCTTTGCGGATCAATATATGAATACATGAACAAATAAATCTCAAGAACTATTCTGAGAGTCCCTTTTACTGCTTCTTGTGAGAAAAACTATCACGTATTATATACAAACAGAAGCTTCACACAAACTGTCAAAATAAAAGTTTGGTTTAACTTGAAGAAATTGTGACAAACATAGTTAATGTAGTAGATACTACACTCTTAAAATAAAGATGCTTTAAAAGGTTCTTCACAGTCCACAAAGAACCATTCAGTAAAAGGTTCTTTAAACAATCATCTCTTTCTTACCTTTTTATAATCTGAAGAACCTTCTAACGCCACAAAGAACATTTTGTGAAACAAAAAGGTTCTTCAGATGTTAAAGGTTCTTTATGGAACCATTCAGACAAAAAAGGTTCTTCTGTGGCATCGTGACGCACCTTTATTTTTAAGAGTGTACTACCAATAATATTATTAAATCATTTTTTAAAGGAATATTTACCAGAAACATTATTTACTAGAATTTATTTACCAGAAAAATGTAAATAAACAACAGTATTTCTGACAAACTTTTTTTTTATGAAACCAATAAAAAGGAATCCACAAAATTAATGGAACATTTGGAAAAATAAAACTGAATTTGAGAAAAAAAAAAAAAAGTATTTCATAGGGCCTTAAAAATGTAATTTTTGCTAAAGTTGGAATAAATTTCTGTTAAATTGTGTACGTTTCATGATTTCAATGAATTAAACAAACTGTCAACATAAAAATTTGGTTTAACTTGAAGAAATTGTGACATATATTATATTAATGTAGTAGATACTACTACTACTACTAATTATTATTAAATCATTATTTTTTTAAGGAATATTTACCAGAAACATTATTTACTAGAATTTATTTACCAGAAAACAGTATTTCTGAAAAAATAATAAATAAATAAAATAATAAATTAAAAAAAAATAATAAAATCAATTAATTAGAGATGCATTTGATTTTTAAAATGTAATGAAACTATTAAAAAAAGAATCCAGAAAACTCATGGAAAACAGAATTTGCTAAAATGTAAGAAAATTTAAGAAAAGAAACAGTATTTCATTGGGCCTTAAAAATAAAATTTTTGCTATACTTTGAAAAAAAAAATGATGTTAAATAGGGATGTAACAATATCAAAATCTCATGATACAATCATATCGCAATATGAAGTCCACAACAGAATATTTATTGCAATATTTAAAAAAAAAAGACAAATGGAGAACTGGTAAAAAATGCACACTCTGTACATTTTAAAGTTAAAGTTATTATTTTAACTTCACATGTACATTTACAAAGTAATTGCAATACTTCTTTCCTTATTTCTACACTTGAGATATTTTGAATTTGGACTGCAGTAATGTTATCCATTTAAACCGCTAACTATCAGCAATTCATAATGCACTTTTAAGCTTTTATTTTGACGGAAACGGCAATAGAGCTTTTATTTTGAAGGAAAACGAATTGAAATTGTTGTTGGACAAGCAATCGATTAATAAATAAATAACCCACTCCGATATATACCATTAACCTGCAACAGAAAAGACGGAGTGACGTTAACACATGCAGTCAAATTCCCTTCAATAAACTTGAATTTTGAATTCTATTTAACTGAAGGATCTGATTCTATGCTAAACGCTCATGTCTCTCATGGCAATTAACTATGCTGTACTGTCTGCCATCTACTGTCCTCCACCTTGTTCTTTTCATCCTAGAGTCTTTCATCTGTCTGGCCCTGCCCCGATGAAACAGGTTGGAGTACCGCTAGGCTTAGGAGCAGCGTGCTTAACAACTGTGGGGGAGAGGTCATGTGACACTAGCAGCGGGAGAGCCTACGTACGCTAGGCCAAAGAAATAATAATGCAAAGAAAATCATGGGAGAGTGCAAGGCTGTCCCTGGGAACAGAGAAGCTGGCCCGTGCAGCCAAGCATGCCCCTCATTCATCTGCTTTTAGAAGGTCCCACTCGATCCCTAAAAGGCATGCCGGCCCATGTGCGCACTCAGATTAAGGTATTTGTCAAAGGGGGCCAACAATGCACAAGAGAGGGAAAGAGAAAGTGGGGTGGGGGGCCAATCTGTCAATCCACTGCCGCACTTGAGCTTAATAGAGATTTCAGTGAGGTGTTGACACCACGCTGCCACAACATTACCATAATGATGATTAATGTTAATTGACTTATCAAAAGATCCTCTTTAGTAAAGGACAGTTGACTGACCTCGGCTATAAAGTGTTTTATTATTACAATGTACAAATAGAAAACAGAAAAATAGAACAACATAATGTCTTATGCTTAACAATGACAACAAAACACAGTGAGTCTAAAAGTCTAAGACCATTTTTAAACCTGTAAATAAACAGTTGATTTAAATGTAAACTTTGAACGTTGTTCAAGCAACATATCAAATATACACCCTGTACAATTCAAATGTTTGGGGTCTATACAATTTATTTAGTGCCGTCAAATGATTAATCGCGATTAACTGCATCCAAAATAAATGGTTTTGTTTACAAAATATATGTGTGTACTGTGTATATATTTATTATGTATATATAAATGCACAAACATGCATTGGTATATTTAAGAAAGATATGTTATGCTTACTTATTAAATATACTTGTACACATAATACATAATATATACATGCAAAAACGTAAAAATTTTCAAAATATATACTGTATGTGTGCATACTGTATTTATATGTACATAATAAATACACACTGTACACACACCTATGTTATGTAAACAAAATGTTTGTTTTGGATGTGATTAAATCACGATAAATCATGATTAATCGTTTGACAGCACTAGATTTTTTTACGTTTTTTTAATAGAAATTATTATTTTTTTCAAAAGAGTTCAAAAGTGACACTAAAGATATTTATAGAGTTAGTTTTTTTTTTACTTTTTATTCAGACAATTCCCAAAAACATTATGATTTTCAAAAAATATTAAGCAGCACAACTGTTTCCAACATTGATAATTAATCAGTATATTACAATGACTTCTGACGGATCATGTGACACTGAAGACTGAAGTTATGATGCTGAAAATTCAGCTTTGCATCACAGGAATAAATTCTATTTTAAAGTATATTAAATTAGAAAACCACTTTTTTTAAATTGCAATACTATTTCACAATATTACAGTTTTTTCTATATTTTAAATCAAATAAATGCAGCCTTGATGAGCAGAAAAATCTTCAAAAAAAACCTAAATATCTTACCGATCCCAAACTTTTAACCCTTTAACTGTCACCCCGATTTCTGAACATAGACGTGAAAATGCACAATCTAAACATTATAATTAATGAACAAATACATTTTCTAATATGATTTTGGAGTAGCATTTTCATGGTAATGCGTTGTCAGATTTTAAAATGAACAAATTTTGAGGTTTTAAACTTTCAATTAATATATAGTTTATGATCATTTCTAAAACATGATAGGGAAAAAGGAAACGAAAAAAGTCTAAGGTCATAACTTCTGTAATAATGTAGATTTTTGAGGTGCACTCTTTTCATAAATGAATCCATTACTGTTCATGTACAATTTGTAATAGAAAACAGTGGTAAAAATATCCATTTAGGAGTCTCAGACCTTTCCAGCAACATCTAGTTTGTCATAATAGTGTAATAAAATACAATAATTTTTAATAATGATTTTAATTTGCACTTTCACAAACTGTTACACTACATTATGCTTAAAATTAAAAAAGGCTAAATGTAAGTGGCGTTAAACTTCAAGCTCCACTGTATATGAAATGATAAAAATGGAGCAGTAAATAAGACTGAAGCCTTGCAGACAAATATGGAAAAAAAAGACCGAAAACTGGTTTCGTCTCGCTTGTGAGGGATGAGACATCCCTAAACTGACTGTTTGCGGTATATCTGCTTTATTTTAGCAATCTTCGGTGAGACTAGCAGCATGTCTTTTCCCCAGTCTTTTCCAGTCCATTAAGAATGAATGAGGCAGACAATGGCGAATCAGATGGCGAAAAAACAAAAAAACAGAACGACAGCATCAACAACAAAAACCAACCAAATTTCAGCTGTTCGAGATAAGCCCACCCTTAACCCCTGCAACTGCATCCATGAAAAGCCATTACTGCGTTTATGAGGCGTGCGCCACTTCTCCCTCGCTCTCTTTATCTCTTTCTCTCACACACAATGTGGTTACGCTCTATAAGATACAATTGTGCTTGAATATATTATTTTGACTGACAGAAAATTACATAGTACTGCCAGTCTCTCTCACTGTTTACCAACCCTGTCTTTATGTCTATCCTTTGTTTCAAGATCTTTTTTCTCTGCCTTTTTTTTTTCATGATCGGAATGTATCAAATGGCTGGGTAATTCTCAGCGGCGCGGGCTGTTTATCAGGAGTCCTCCTGTACATATCAATGACTCGGCCCTCTCTCCCTGCGGCGAGACATTCATATGAATTCCAGCCACACTCACACATACTGCAAACTCGTGCTAAGCATAGATGAGTAGCGGCTGAAGAGAGACGCAGACAGAGAAAGCGAGACGGTGTGAGAGCCGAGGGTGGCTGCCTTTATTGCGATACAGAAAGGGCTTTATTCCCCACTACACACACGTTGATTTCACCTACAGCTCCGCAGATAAGGATAGACAACATTTACAACATATTGCGTGGATGAGACCAAAATGGCAGGCAATCAAACCTTTAACGGGCTGTTTCCAAATAGCAGCCAAGAATTAGACTCTGTTCCGAAACCTAGCGAACCGCCTGCACGGGCGTTACGGGTACGCTTCCTGAAACGATGTGCTGTTAGGAAAGGTAGCAAGCATGTGGTCACATTATTGAATTTTCAGCGAAATTTCGCAAGCAAAAAAGGCCCATTGTCTATTGTCAATAGTGTAGCAATGTGCTTGCGCAATCACACAAAATTCCAGTTCGCATGAATTCCTCTTGAAATGATCAGATTTGGCCCCTGGAAATTTACAGGACAACTATAAATGTGACCACACCTCAAAACACACCTGGTTTATAACTCGTTCAATGCAAAATAAATAAATAATACAAAAACAAACATCAAAATAAATAAACTAAACATTAAATAAATAAACAAACAAACCCTACATGCAAACGGCAATCCAAAAACTAATAAAAAATAAATAATTTATTTATATTTATTTACTATTAAATGTATTTAATATTTATTAACTGATTCAAGACTGAAAACAAACAAACAAACAAACAAATAAATAAATAAATAAAACAAAACCCTACATGTATAGGGCAATCAAACATGGCAAAGCAAAATAATTTATTCAAAATATTTATTTACATTTATTGACTATTAAATGTATTTAATATTTACTAATGGATTTAAGACTGAAAAAAATAAATAAGACAAACAAACAAATAAAATAAACAAAACCCTACACGCATAGGGCAATCAAACATGGCGAAGCAAAATAATTTATTCAAAATATTTATTTATAATTTATTTACTATTAAATATTTTTAATAAAACCGATTCAAGACTGAATAAAATAAATAAATAAATAAATAAATAAATAAACAAACTAATAAAATTAATTAAAACCAAAGCAAAATAAATTATTCAGAATATTTAGTTGCATTAATTGAAAATGTAAATGTAAATGTATTAAAAATATTTATTAACTGATTCAACACTGAATAAATAAATAAATAAATAAATAAATACAACCCTACATGCATAGGGCAATCAAACATGGCAAAGTAAAATAAATTATTCAAAATATTTATTATTTATTTATTATTACTATTAAATGTATTTAATATTTATTAACTGATTCAAGACTGATTAATAAACAAACAAATTAATGAATTAAAACCCCACATGCAAAGGGCAATCCAACATGGCAAAGCAAAATACATTATTCAAAAAAAAATTTTTTATTGAGTATTAAATGTATTTAATATTTATTAACTGATTCAAAATAAATAAATAATTAAATAAAACCCTGCATGCAAACTCCAATCCAACATGGCACAGCTAAATAAATTCAAAATTTGTATTTATATTTATTTACTATTAAATGTATCTATTAACTGATTCAATACTTAAAATACTTAAACACTTATGAACAAACAAACAAACAAATCTTTATTACCTACATAAACAACATTG
>JAHKKF010521951.1:0-15885 GCA_019740295.1 Labeo calbasu
ATATATATATATATATACATATACACACACATAAATGTTTATATAGTTTGGGATCAGTAAGGTTTTTAATGATTTTTAAAGAAGTCTTTTCTGCTCATCAAGGCTGCATTTATTTAATTAAAAATACAGAAAAAACAGTAATACTGCAAAATATTACTGCAATTTAAAATAGTGGTTTTCTATTTCAATATACTTTAAAATTGAATTTATTCCTGTGATGCAAAATTGAATTTTCTTCAGTCATTACTCCAGTTTTCAGTGTCACATGATCCTTCAGAAATCATTCTAATATGCTGAATTATTATCAGTGCTGGAAACAGTTGTGCTGCTTAATATTTTTAGAACCGGCGATACTTTTTCGGGATTCTTTGATGAATAAAATGTTAAAAAGAACAGCATTTGAATGAAAATTAATAAAATGAATGAAATAAAAACTTAAATTGTGACCCTGGACCACAAAACCAGTCATAAAGATCTTTTTTTTTTTATTTAGACATCTGTAAGTTAAATAAATAAGCTTTTCTTTGATGTATGGTTTGTTAGGACAGGACAATATTTGGCGAAGATACAACTATTTGAAAATTTGGAATCGCCTTTAAAGTTGTCCAAATGAAGTTCTTAGCAATGCATATTCCTTATCAAAATATTTACGGTAGAGAATTTACAAAATGTCTTCATGGAACATGTCCTTCACCTAATATCCTAATGATTTTTGCCATAAAAGAAAAATCATTGGCTACTGCTACAAATATACCTGTGCTACTTATGATTAGCTTTGTGGTACAGGGTCACAAATATACCATTTACTTCAAGTAAATATTTTAGGTCGAAAGGGTTTGGCTGACAAAAAAAAAAAAGATTGGGAAACCCTGTGATATTCAACGTTACAGCACAAACGCTGTCAATAGAGCTTCACCTGCACTGAACCCAGAACGTTCTTTGTGTTCCCAGAATGAACTTTTTATGTGTATGTGTGTTTGTGTACCTGTGTTGTGTAAATGGGCTGGTACATAGCAGGTGAAGTCAGCTGCTCCGTCCCTGACGTCCTGATCTTCATCCTGTAATAAGGTAAACAGGCTCTTCCATAGTGCCACAGTGGGTGTGATACCTGGAAACACACACACATACACACAATATAAACTTCAGTTCAGATTCCTACTTATTTGTTCTTGTCCACAGATGTCCACTCACCCAGAGGCAGGGCTGGCACCGTCAGTAAGGTGGGGACGGCCTTCACCAGCACCTCTGCTGACATGAGTTTGACTTCTGCAGGTTGTTCCTCACCGCAGCCCTGCACGACCAGCGCCCCCCATCTGCTCAGACAGACCACTGCAGCCTCACTGAGATCCTGCTGTAAGACACAAACACATCACTGAACGAACACCAGTCACTTAGGAAAAAAAGTACCGTGGTGATACCATGGTACAGTGATGTATAAGATAGTAATGCCTTGGAAAATTGGTATACACCATAGTACTGCATGATTATATTATATTATTTACTAGATCCCTTTAGGTATGTAATTATTGTTCAGATTATTATTGAACAACCTTGTGATTCAGAAAATGTTTCATCTGATCATAACTGGCACAATCCACTTTTTTAACATTCGTTTTTTTTTTTTTTTTGGCACTGATGCCAAACTAGTCATTCACTTATGAATACATTTATTTGTTGTTTATGTAATGCAAATTGTTGGTTTGCATCCATCCAAATTAATAGTAGAAAACATAAATGAAAGACACTTCCTCTTTTTATTTAGTTCACAGTATTATCCAAATATTACCACATTTGCAATGTAAACCATATTTTGTTGAATTTTCAGCAAAAATAACTTTATAATGAAACTAAAAATATATTGTTATCATGATTTTGATCATGATTTGATAAAACAATACTGCTTATAAGCAAAAATTCATTGAAAACATGCATTAATGTTGTGAAATATTACAATTACATACACACACACACACATACATATATATTTATATATATTTATTTTTATTTTAAAAGTAATTTGAATTTCCAGCATCATTACTCCAGTCAATGTCATATGATCCTTCAGAAATCATGCTAATATGCTGATTTGCTGCTCAAAAAAATTTCTAAATTATTATCATCAATGCTGAAAATAGTTGTGCTGCTTAACAAATGTGATAATTTTTTCAGGATTCCTTGATAAATAGAAAATTCAGTAGAAGAACAGTGTTTATTTAAAATTGGAAGAAAATAAGGTTTTTTTTTTTGCAACTGTGTAAAAATCTTACCTTTGGTAAAATGAAAGAATCTTAAAGAATAAAAAATAAATAAATAAATACTGACTACAAACTTTTGAAAAAAGTTCCTGGAAGCCATATTGCTCAGTCACCCCTTCCCCTCGTCACACCTAGCAGCTAATCGCCTAACGACCATTCACAAACATTTCAGTGACCTACAAACAACGTTAACAACTCTTAAAAACTTGCGTGAAATCAAACGGGTCAATCTTTCCGGAGCCTGTGGTTAAGCTAATGCACATATGCTCTTTTTTCCTGGGATTTCCTCATTTGTAGTGAGCTGTGGTGGAATGTTAAGCCATTATAAGGTTAAGTATCTGTAATCTGCTCCGGTCTAGATAGAGAGCGATAGACTGTCCAGTTTAACTTGCTTAAGTCTGTCTGGAAACTTCCAACACAATGCTTCACTCTTTCCTTTCCTCAGTCTCCTGTTTCTTTTTTTCTTGCTTACCTGCGGCGTTGATTTGGCCAGGTGCAGCACCAGCTGAGATGTTAGGGAGAGAGCAGCACAGTAGAGCTCCACACTGAAACACACACAAGAACATCTGCATACGTTAGTTTACTAATAACAACCGGGAGGGTAGGGTGATGCAACAAAAATCGAGAAAATATTATTGTGTCAATGTTGTTGTTAATGGCTCTAGGCTTGTTTTCCACACTGAACTGATTTTTCCACAGTAACTGAATAGAAGGCAAAATGACCATCTAACTGCACATTTTCTAATTCTATGAAAATTTTGTGGTGATAAATTCACTAAAACAAACTTTTAGAGAGGAAAGACTTCCAGAAACATTTTGGTGGACAAAACGAATCAACGAATGAACAAACGAAGAAATTAATGAATGTTAATTATTTTGTTTGTTCATTCATTCATTCATTCATTCACTCGTTCGTTTGATCATTCCTTTAATTGTTTGTTCGTTCTGACAAACAAACGNCCAGAAACATTTTGGTGGACAAAACGAATCAACGAATGAACAAACGAAGAAATTAATGAATGTTAATTATTTTGTTTGTTCATTCATTCATTCATTCACTCGTTCGTTTGATCATTCCTTTAATTGTTTGTTCGTTCTGACAAACAAACGAAGAAATGAATGACCGAACGGACAAATGAGTGAATGAATGAACAACCGAATGAAAGAACGAATGAACGAGTGAATGAACGTTCCATTTTTTTGTTTGTTCTTCACTTATTCATTCGTTCGTTCATTTGTTCGTTTATTTCATTAAACAAATGAAAGAATGAACGAGTGAATGAATGAACGTTCAATTTTTTGGTTCATTCACTTATTCATTTGTTCGTTCATTCGTTCGCTTATTTCATTAAACAAATGAAGGAATGAACGAGTGAATGAACAAACAAATGAATGAACAAACGAACAAATGAATGGATGAACAAGGGAATGAATGAACGAACAAGCGAATAAATGAGGGAATTAATGAACATTTGTTCATTCACTCACTTACTCATTCATTCAATCCTTTCATTCAAACAAACGAAGAAATAAATACATGAATAAATGAAGGAATGAATGACTGAAAGAGTGAGTGAATGAGTGAATGAATAAATGAACAAACAAGCTAATGAACGAAAGAACAAAAACAAATGAATAATGACAAAAAAAGGAACAAATAAATGAAACAAACAAATGAATGAATGAATCAATTAATGAATAAATGAACAAATGAATGAGTGGATGAGTGAATGAATGAACGAACAAAAATGGATGAACAAAAGTACGAACAAACAAATGAATAAATTACTAAATGAACAAACAAATTGAATGATTGAACGAACAAACAAACGAATGCATAAATGAACAAATTAATGAGTGGATCAGTGAATGAATGAATGAATGAACAAACAAATGAATGAACAAATGAACGGATGAACAAGGGAATAAATGAACGAACAAGCAAATAAATGAGTGAATTAATAAACATTTGTTTGTTCATTCACTCACTCACTCACTCACTCGTTCACTCAATCCTTTCATTCAAACAAATGAAGGAATGAATGACCGAACAAATGAGTGAATGAACAAACAAACTAACAAATAAAATTAACAAAAGAACAAAGAAATTGAATGAACGAATAATGAACGAACAGAGAAATTAAATAAATGAATGAACGCATGAGTGAATGAAAGAACAAACAAATGCATGAACGATGAACAAATGAATGGATGAACAAATGAATGAGCAAATGAACAAACAAACGAGTGAACAAGTGAATGAATGAACAAACAAAATGAATAAACGAACAAAAAATGTAAATAATAAATGAACGAACAAAGAAATTTAAATGAACAAACAAATGAACGAATAAATGAATGAACAAATAAATGAGTGAATGAACTAACGACCAAACAAACAAAGATGAAATAAAATCTAATCTAGCATGACACGGCTCCCACACTTATCGACACCTATTGTTGTATATTAATGCATATTGTACCTTCATATGTTTAAACAATTATTTTAATTATTACTTCTCTCTGCGCTGTAAAAATCATTACAAGAATAACTGAGTATGTTTTACAAGAAAATACTATTTCTGTCCTTTTACTTCAAAATTTCACAATTAATTCAATGCGTTACTTGCCATTTCTTTGTACTTAACTGTGAAATTTACTAGCAATTTTTGAAGGAAATTTTTCTTTTTTTTTTCAAAGTCATATGTAGCTAACTAATTATTTTAGAGCAGAGAAAAAACAGAAAATATATATTTAATATATTTACTATAGAAAGATTAATATTAATATTAGTAGTAGCAGTAGTAGTATTGGTATTCTTTCCAGTCCTGGAAATTTTAGACTTTTCAGATTTTTCCACAACCATCTGGACCCTGATCATAAACGCTGTCTGATCATAAACTGACGACACACTGACACACACTTGAAAACGACCCCCGGGCCGAGACCAGAGGGGCTGTTTTACTAACTTGATCTCAGAACAGGTGTAATCCAGCATGTGTTGTCCAACAGAACACGGCTACCAAAATACACTCAGCAAATGTGCCATTACACAACACTGCGTTACACAATCGCACAGACATACACACGGCAGGTATTATGATCTTGCTTAATCACAGGGCGACTGCTACAAAAGACACGTATCATGTCACACTGTACAAATAACAATACGCCGTGAAGCGTTTCACAACGCTGAACTGAAGGGGAGAGATTGAAAGCGTATGAGCGTCGCAGGGAGCGGGAGTCTTTGTAATGTAATACCGACGGCCTGTGTTCACCGCGCGCTGGGATGTGAAGGTGTCTGTTATTCTGAGGCCCCTACAGGCACCTAGGAGCCAAAAACAACAGTCCAACTGCACCTGCTGCCACATAAACACATATTAAGACATGCACACAACCTCCTAGCATGTACATACCCACAAATTATAGGGAATAACCCTATGTAAAGGTATACGAACACTCTCTCAATTGAAAGCACAGGTAGCTGTGACCCTTTAATGTGTAAATCAATCTCCCTCCCGCTCTGCCGTAGGTATGAAAGGGTGATTGATGTACACGGGCCGGCTGGCGACCACAGGTATGTGTGGTTTCTTTTGTAGTCGGAGCCCACATCTGAAGCCATTACGCTTCCCGCTAACAGCGCTAGCCGCTCAACAGAGTACCTCTCGCCTCCCCAGAGGGATATCCACCACCCCAAACCGCTGCTTCAACAATGAGGAGGCTTGTTGGAGTCCACAGCTGCTGAGAACATGCTATATTTTTAGGGTGCTGGTGCAAGCTAGTATGCAGTAGTAACCTTTTAAATCTGGTGTGCACAACTGGATGCCACTGGAAAAATAACGTCTATCATGACTGGTGAATTCTCATGAAATCCATTTGTTTCAATGGGGAATCCACGCTTTTGGGAATTTCTCATGAAGGCGTGCAAGTGACCTTTGTTTAAAGGGATGGTTAACCCAAAAATGAAAATTCTGTGTTCAATTACTCACCCTCAAGAACTTTGCTCATCTTCGGAACACAAATTAAGGTATTCTGACCCTGCAGAGACAACAACACAACTACGACATTCAAGACACAGAAAGGTAGTAAGGACATCATTAAATAGTCCATGTCGTTAAAGTAACCCATCAGTGGATCAACCGTAAATTTTATAAAGTTGCGTGAAAACAAAAAATAAAGTTTTTTTTTTTAACAACTGCCAGGTTCTAAGTCAGAACGACGGCTCCTGCATCAACAGCAACACATGCATGTGTGGTACTTTTGTGAACGTGCATCAAAGACAAAATGAAAAGAAGAAATTGTTGAATAAAGTCATTATTTTTGTTTTCTTTGCACACAAAAATATTCTCGTAGCTTCATAAAATTATGGTTGAACCACTGATGTCACATGGACTATTTTAACAATGTTCTTACTACCTTTCTGGGTCTTGAACGTCAGTTGGGTTGCTGTCTACGCAGGGTGAGAAAGCTCTCAGATTTCATCAAAAATGTCTTCATTTGTGTTCTCAAGATGAATGAAGGTCTTAGAGGTTTGGAACGACATGAGGGTGAGTAATTAATGACAGAATTTTCATTTTTGGGTGAACTATTCCTTTAAGCTATTCTTCATATATCTAAACTACTTTTGATATATAGGCTAAATTAAAGCAATAAGCCCCAAGAAGCCATGGATTACAATAAATTTATAACAGCTAAGGGACGTTGTGAGGCACGACACAAAGCGGAGTGCCTAAAACCCCCTTAGCTGTTATAAATTCATTGTAAACCATGGCTTCATGGAGCTTGTTGCTTTTAGAAAATGGTTATTCCATATACATAGCAAGGTTTCACAAAATAAAAGAGAGCAAATAAAGTGTAATGATATTAACAAAAACATTATTCTTCCGCCAAACAACGTAGTTCCTCAAAAACGGTTGTGGTTGCAACAAAGTGGTTGCCGAGCAACACACAGACGTAAACAAAGGTGTATGTTTGTAGAGTAATTTACAACAACTTTGAACGCGCTCAACCAATCAGAATCGAGGACCGGAACTATCCGTTTTATAATAAAGCAATAAGCTCAAGAAGCCGTGGTTTACAGTGAATTTATAACAGCTAAAGAGCGTTGTTAGGCACAACATGAAGCGGAGTTCCTAAAACACCCTTAGCTGTTATATATTCGCTGCAAATCACAGCTTCACTGGGCTTATTGCTTTTATAAAAATGTTATTCCATATACATAGGAAGGTTTCACAAAATAAAACAAAGCAAATAAAGTGTAACGATATTAATAAAAACACTATTTTTCTGCCAAACAATGTAGTTCCTCACAAACAGTTGTGGTTGCAACAAAGTGGTTCCCGATCAACACACAGACGTAAACAAAGGTGTATGTTTGTACAGTCATTTACAACAGCTTAGAACGCGGCTCAACCAATCAGAATCAAGGCCCGGAACTATCTGTTTAATAAAATATCATTTAATAACAGCAAATGAGCTATACATCTAATATATTTATATATATAATATGATAGATAATACAGTATTTTTTGATATTTGGGATTTCCATCTTATGATTCATCCACTTGTAGTTTCGCTGTCCCAAAGTCAATGATTTTTTTGTTTTTTTTTCCAGTGGGTTTTTAGTGAAATGCCTGAAATAAGGTTCTTATATAAATGCATCGATTTGCTTCAGAAGGCTTTTACTAACCCCACCAGGGCCATGTGGAGCACTTTTTATGATGGATGGATGCACTTTATTTTGCTCAGATTGCATTAGTCTGATATAAGAAAGTCATATGTAACCCTGGACCACAAAACCAGTCATAAGCTGCACGAGTATATTCGTAGCAATAGTAAAAAATATATTGTATGGGTCAAAATGATCAATTTTTCTTTTGTGCCAAAAATCATTAGGATATTAAGTAAAGATCATGTTCCATGAAGATATTTCGTACATTTCCTATAGTAAATATGTCAAAAGTTACTGCTAAGAATTCATTTGGACAACTGCGATTTTCTCAATATCTTGATTTTTGCACCCTCAGATTCCAGATATTCAAACAGTTGTATCTTGGCCAAATATTGTCCTATCCTAAACCATACAATCAATAGAAAGCCTATTTATTCAGCTTTCATATGATGTATAAATCTCAATTTTGAAAAACTGATGATGACATTGAACTCATGCAACAGTGGTGTAGTTTGTTCACGGTTTATAGCTTTTTATTTTTGCCAGTTCTATTTATGCTCAAAGTTGAGTTCATTTGTGAAGATAATCATGATGAACAAAATGTGTAAGAATCACAAACTTTTGTTTTTGTTTCACAAAACTCATTTTCTCCAATAATGCAACAGTCAGTGGAAAAACACATGCTCTGTATGATTCACCTGTGTGTAGAGGTTTCCAGCAATGTGAGAAGATGCTGTAGAACCTCTAGACAGCTCATCGACATCATCCCATCTCTCCAGGGCAGCAGAGAAGAAAGTGGAAGAACAGCGAGAACCTGCAAAACCTGAGAGACACCAAAAGAAATGGAGAACTGATTCAGGCTAGATACCGTATTTTCATAAAGTGTTGCATCGTCTGAACGATCAAAGGGTTTCCAACAGTACAACCCACTGAACAGACTATACATCCATCCTATAAAGTCTCATTTTCATTCAGGTCAAAATACATACGGCATCTACCCTGACTAATCACACAGAAAGAGCATTGAGACAGAAAATGTGCTGAAGTCTGTCCAGGATGTTTTGTGAATATTTTCAATGCTTTCATTTGCCAGCCACACCTCTCAACCCATATTCCTTTCATCCATATGAACATTCCCTTATTCCACCCTCCCGTCTGTCAGTAACATTCCTCCCTCCCCATCCGTCCATCTATCCCTCCATCCCCCTGCACATAAAACACATCTGGTTCAGCTCTGGCCCTCGGGTTTCCCCTCAGCAGAGCGAGGGAGTTAACGGAAGACTTGTTTTTCTTTTCCTCAGACCCCCACCGTCTTTCCTTTCCTTTCCCGTGACAGGCCAGGTACCTTACAGTGGTTTGTTGACATTATTTAGACTTATCTGCTTGATTATTATTGCTCTAAATGCACAAATGCCTTAAATAAGGGCATTTTACAGATCTTTTTAATGGCTTTCTTCAGGCCTCCGTACTTGATTATATTTCAGGCTTTCATATTGTACATTATATTATTTAAAAGTACATGACGAAACCGATGTGGATTTAGTCTTAAGACTAAAATGAATATTTTCAGATTGGTTAAGGCACTAGGCTTTAGTACAGCTGCAGTTCGATGCATATTTTCTTATTAGCGTTGCCATTTGAGCCCACAGAGGAAATTAACCTAACTTTCCTCATCACTTACCAGAATGCTTTGGTGGAACAGTAGACTTACCATGGAAACCAGGCCATATCGAGAGTCTAGAGCCTAACAGCAGCACTTTAAACATTAACAGTTGGCCAATAAAACAGCTTTTAAGAACACACGCACACACCCAGCCAAAATCGCTGCAACAGACACGTAGAAAAACACGCATCTCCAGACACAAACACGCACGTCCTCCCAGAAAAGCCGATTCCCGTCAGTTAGAACGTGGCTTAATGACAGAAACGGCAAAACAGGAGGGTAATTGATGGTTGGTTGAGTGTTTATGAGGAATTGAAACGTGACCCCTTTTTCTAAACAGGAAATCGCCTGCCATTTCGCTTCGCAGGGCTTAAGCTCTGACTTGAAACTGCGTGTGTGTGTGTGTTAAGTCTGTGAATGGAAATTAAATGACATTCAGCCGGTTTCATTCAGAGACACAGCTGTGAGTAGCTCTTGTCCAGCAGGTCTTTACAGTGTAGATGTTTATTCGGCTAATCAGAGAGAATCCCATATGAAGGCATGTGTCATTTGGACGGCTGAATTCACTAATCTCAGGACCGGATATGTGATCAGTGTTATGGTGAATTTCAACCTGGTGAAATCCAAGGATTTCGACTGCTACCCTGCATTATGTTTCATTCGCAAAAATTGTGAGACCTGCAAAAACTGTTTTTCTAGTACTCTCACAGTCCAAAGTAATTTCATGGCTTTTTTTATAAAGTTTTTCCTGTTTTTTTTTTTTTTCTGTAGTGTAAGTTGTAAGGTTTGCGGGGTTTTGTAGTGTTTTTGCACCGCATTCTGTGAAGTTGTCCAAGTGATTAGTAAAGATTTTGTATTGAGTTTTGTTAAGCTTTAAGTTGTAATGCAAATCATTTTATGATGTTTTGTTAAGATTTCTGTAGTGTTTTGTAAAGTTGTTAAATAGTTTTTTGTAGTGTATGTTGTAAGGCTTTTAAGTTTTTTGATGTTTTGCACTACATTTTCTGTTTTGCCTTTTGTAAAGTCTTAATATAGTGTCTTAAGGTTGTAATGCAAATCATTTTGTGATGTTTTTGTAGTGTTTGATATTTTGTAAAGTTTTGCACTGCATTTTGTGAAGCTGTCCAGTTTTCTATAGTTTTTGTATTGCATTTTGTAAAGTCTTAATAGAGAGTCTGAAGTTGTGATGCAAATTAAGTTTTGTTCATTTTTTGAAAGGTTTTAAGGTTTGTAAAGTCACTAGATTACTTTTGGTTTTGCAGTGTTTGTTGTAAAGTTTGGGTGGTTTTCAGAGTGTTTGACTTTTTGTAAAGTTGCTAAATTAAGTTTTTGTATTGTGTGTTGTAAAGTCTTAGTAGAAGGTCTGAAGTTGTGATGCAAATCAAGTTTTGTAGAGTTTAAAGGTTTGTAAAGTCACTATTTTGTGTGCCATTGTTCATAGTTTTCTTTTTTTGTACTGTTTGTTCTAAAGTTTGGAGGGTTTGTAGAGTTTTTCAGAGCGTTTGACAGTTTGTAAAGTTTTACACTGCATTTTGTGAATTTTTCCAAGTGGTTTGTAAAGTTTCTGTTATTGTTTTGTTAAGCTTGAAGTTATAATGTAAATCACTGTGATATTTTTGTAGTGTTTGATGTTTTGTAAAGTTTTGCACTTTTCACTGCACTGCAATGAAGTTTTCTGAAGTTTTTGTTTTGTTTTGAAAAGTCTTGATAGAGTTTCTGAAGTTGTGATGCAAATCAAGTTTTGTTAAGGTTTTGTAGAGTTTCAAGGTTTGCAAAGTCACTATTTTGTGTGTCATTTTTCACATTTTTCTTTTTTCTAGAGTTTGAAAAATTTGTTAAATTTGGGGTGTTTGTATAGCATTTTGTTTAGCAATTGTTTGACATTTAGTTAAGTTTTGCACTGCACTTTGTTAAGTTTTACAAGAGATTTGTAAAGTTTTTGTATTGCATTTTATTAAGCTTGAAGCTGTAATGCAAATCGTGATATTTTTGTAGAGCATTTGACGTTTTGTAAAGTTTTGCACTGCATTTTGTGAAGTTATCAAGTTTTTGTTGCATTTTGTAAAGTCTGAAGCTGTGATGCTAATGAAGTTTTGTAGAAGTTTAAAGGTTTTGTTAAAGTTTTGTGTGTCATTTTTATTTTTTGTGTTTGCTGTAAAATTTGGGGGTTGTAGACTGTTTTTGTAAAGTTTTGCATTATATTTTGCGAAGTTGTGTAAACTTTTCAGAGTTACTGTATCGTTATGTTTTTGTATTGTGTTCTGTAAAGCTTAGTAGAATGTTTGAAGCTGTAACAAATCATTTTGTGAAGTTGTTAAATGTTTTATAGTGTGCTTGTGAAGTGTTTGTAAAGTTTTATAAAGTTGCAATTGTTGTAATTTTTTGAAGTGTTTGTTATAATGTTTTTGTAGAGTGCTTAATGTTTTGTAAAGATTTCATTGTAAAGTGTCATTTTTTTAAGCTTTTGTATTCGGTTTTGTAAGGCTTAGAAGCGTGTTTAAAGTTGTAACGTTTGTAGTGTACCTGTAATGTTTTGTTAATGCTGCAATTTCTGTAAGATTTGTTAAATAGTTGTGCTGTTTTTCAGAGTTTTTATAAATATATTTAATCTGTAAAGCTGACATTTTTGTATTGTTTATTGTAAGGCTTAATAGAGTGTTTGAAGTTGTAATGCAAATTTATTTGGTGAAGCGTTTAGTGTTTTTGTAGTGTTTAAAGTCGCAGCTTTTGCAAGTTGTTTTTGTGTGTTATATTTTTTTTATAGTTTTCACAGTGCTTTATTAAGTTGAGAACATGTTGCTAAAGCAAAAGCGTGGTTTCCTCACCTTGGCTTGACACGCAGGATAAGTTTCATGAAGGGCCAGAGAGGTTAGGCTGGACACACTGAGGTCAAAGGGCAAGGGTCCCTGACCACGTCGTTGACACTCTTCTTCTGTCTTCTGAAGTCTCCTTAGGAACTGTTCCAAGGCAAACAGCCGAACCTCATAATGCGGGCACCGCAGCAGTTGCTCCAGAAGGTCTCTCCGAAACCCGTCAGACTCTGGACAATCCCACAGCTGAGGTGATTCCACACAGACGCTGATGGCTATGCGAGAAAGACTCTGCAGGTACTGTGTAGCCCCAGGGACTGAGAGGTTCATGTCATCGGGCCCCCAAGGGGCCACAAGTTCTGAGACCACAAGAATCTTCAGGGTTTCCTCACGCAGTTTTTTCACCTGAAACTCTACAGCAGAAAAAAAAAAATAAATAAAATTACAAGTGACATCAATTCTAAAATATCAAGGTGACAAATCAAAGTGTATAATGCAATGAGAGAACTATTTTAAATGGCGTATATTAGTGAAAGATGATCTCTCTTTGAACTTTCGCTACTAAATATTGATCCAGCTTCACTATGACATCAGTGCTGAAAAGCATCCTGGGAATTACAAGAGCTTCATAGCCTCCATTTTTCCTTATCGAATTATTACGCAGACAATATTCTTCTAAAGCTAAAATAAAGACCACTTCTCCATCCAAGGAGTTCCAAAGACCCATTCAAACTCCCACAATGCAACTCAACCCAGCCCTGCACATGATTCAACAAGGAGTGGACCAGAGAGGCGGGGCCATGCCGCATTCCCCAAGAGACGAGCCCGGTTACCGTGACACCCGAGCATCAAAAGAGCTCTCGTACGCTTCTCTAAACACGCTCACATTGACCTAAAGCAGCTAGCGTGCGCCGCACTCTAATTTAGCCAAGTGCGAGAGGGGATTCAGTATGTGTGTATACTTGCATGTCACTTTAGGGCACGGACATTGCTCAGCACCTGTTTCGATGATGTTAATTGTTGACATGTTCACACAGACCCTGACCGTTATTATAAGACGGGGGCGATGGAAAGGCATGTTTAAAATCAGGGTGGAGATGCTGACAAACGTTTGTAGTGATGAGAACTGAAATATCTAATCTAATGTGGAAAATACCTCATCACCAGAGCCCTGACACAGACATCACCAACACAACGTCAACACAAGAAACAAGCAGCAGGCTATTTAAAGAGTCATTTATCATTATTACAGATCACTTCCACATGCATTTGTTCATGTTTCTTGTTCCACTCAGACACATGAACAAACATCTGTAGACTCACTTAAAAATTTTCCCAAGTCCTTCCATTAAAGTTATTGCATATACACGTAAATTTGTCCTAGACACTCTAAGACTGCTATTATTTTGATACAAAATATAACGAAAAACTGTAATGTTGTGAACAATTATTACAATTTAAAATAGCTATTATATATTTGAACATATTTAAACGCGATCCTTCAGAAATCATTCTAATATGCCGAATTATTATCAGTGTTGAAACTGTTCTGCTGCTTAATATTTTTCTTTGGAACCTGTGATACATTTTTCGATTCTTTGATGAATAAAAAGTTAAAAAGAACAGCATTCATTCAAAATAGAAGTCTTTACTATCACTTTTTATCCATTTAACAAATCCTTGCTGAATAAAGTATTAATTAAAAAAAAAAATCTATTTTGAATAAACACTGTTCTTTTTAACCTTTTATTTGATCAAAGAATCCTGAAAAAAGTATCACAGGTCCCAAAATATATTGTTTCCAACATTAATTATAAATCAGCATATTACAATGATTTCTAAAGGATGATGTGACACTGAAGACTGGAGTAATGATGCTGAAAATTCAGATTTGCATCACTGGAATAAATTACATTTTAAAATATATTAAAATAGAAAAGTGATATTTTAAATTGCAATAATATTTCACAAAATTACATTTTTTTCTGTATTTTTGATCAAATAAATGCAACCTTGATAAGCAAGAAACTTCTTTAATAAACATTAAAAATCATACCGATCCCAAACTTTTGAACAGCAGTGTATATAGTGACATATATAGAATCTCTAGTGTTTCGTAAAGTTAAATATATTAATTAAAAACACTTTAATTATAAACACACGTTCTAAATAAATAAATAGGTTTTTTTTCCCGTTCACACCAGAACAAGTCTGCTAGATGTTTAAAACAACACAGAAAAAGTGCTTTAACAAACACTTTTCCACACTGTAAAGGGCATTATTTTCACAAAACGGCTCTCCTACAGGTTCCAATAAACAAACCAAGAATGCCGCAGTTACTCAGAGCGAGAGAAAAGTGAAATGAAGTAAAAACGAAACTGTAGTGGAGTTTCGTAAGAGGAGTGATGGTAACCATTCTCAAGCCTTTAAACTCAAGCCAAGTACTCATTACCACAAAACAACACACTGGGAGAAAAACATCATTAACAGAGGGAGGGAGACGAGAACTAGTCAGTCATGAGACAGACTTCGGTTAACAATGCTGATTTATTTCTTTTTATACGCTCTCTATCTCGGTTTTCCTCCAACATACACAGAAGCAGAAACACAGAAGAGGGAAAGAAAGAGGAAATGAGAGTAAACAGGGAGTGCAGAGCAGAAAAAGAATGATTCGCTAAGGCATTTATTAATATCGCTGGCCCTCCGGAGAGACGGAGGACCATGGTAATGATTAATCTCGGAAATGAAAGGCATTTCTCAGCAGGACAGACTGTGGCAGACAATATGTGTGCGAGTTTGGAGACAGCAGTTCTGGGGATGTGCCGGAGTCTTTATGAAAACCTAAACAGCCCAGCGAGACACATCCAGAGCGTCACACACAAACACAGCCGTCGTCCCAGCGTGACTCAGAGTACGCTGTGGTTTCATCAATGCCACGACCACCAAGTCTCAATGACCAAATCTTGCTCTCTCATAAAAATAGCAATATTACAGTCACTGGCAATAGAAAATAAAGCCCAGGGCTCTGAAATCAAACACTGGCAAAACACTCAACCTGGAGAGGCCATTCTCTTTTGAAGCTCTCGAGAAAGGAGAAATGAAAACAGGAAAAGAAAGAAACGGGATATTGAACCAAAAAAAGAAAAATGTCATCGCTTAGTCATCCTCATGTTGTTCTGAACACATTTAACATCTTGCCTTTAGTACAAAATGAGATGTTTCGAAGAATGTTTATATAAATTTCAGCCCGTTTATCACTCAAACTCTAAAAGTCTATTTGTATAACACTTTTCAGGGTAAGCATCAATATAGTATATATTGCTTTTAAGGGATAGTTCACCCAAAAATGAAATTTTTTATTAAATACTCACACTCAGGTCGTTCTAAGCCTGTAAGACCTTTGTTCTTCTTCAGAACACAAATTAAGATATTTTTGATGAAATCCACACGTTCAAGGCCCAGAAAGGTAGTAAGGACATGGTTAAA
>JAHKKF010521954.1:6810-34879 GCA_019740295.1 Labeo calbasu
TCAGCTCTGCAAAAATCATCTCATTCTGGTCAAGGCTGCTTTAAATGCAAATGAGCTCTGCTTGCCCCGCCCCTCTCTTCTCTCTGTGGAGTGACAAGCCTGTTTACTTTAGCCGCGTTTAGCCACTAAACTTGCCAACTAACACATTATTAGGAAAGGTGATCGCAAAGATTCATAAAAAAACCCCTTATACTCACTTCTGCTGTAAGTGAAGCTGGATCACGAATGATTCGCACGAACATAGATGTCAGGAGTAAATGACGACCACTATGTTCATTATTATCACATCGAGCAACACAACACCTCAATCGTTCAATCTGAGATGTTCTTGTCTAACTTACATCCCCTCTCCGACATCGAAGTAATGGAGGTTGGACTGAGACAGCTGATCTGAGGTAAGACGCTCATGTCAATCAACTATCGTGGGCGTGGCTTCTGTCGAATGAGAATGGCTCGATTTGAAAAAGGGGATATTATTTTTACAGATTTATTAAAAGCCGCTGCATGGATTTTTATCATTATAGGGTTGATGTGTACATACACTGCCAACACACATTAATGTTCAAACAACATGAAAAAGTGAATTTAGCATCCGATGACCTCTTTAATATTTGACAATATTGCTGTTTTAGAGCCATGGTGAGCAAAAGCGACTTCTTTAAAAATTATAGTAATAATAATATTTTATAGGCATTTTTTTCCTTTTATTTGGATAGTATCAAGAAGACACAGGAGATAACAACAAAGAAGGGCAAAAGATGGGATAGGGAATGGCCTCAAATTGGGAATCACCACAGGTTACCCACTACTTTGGCAGAGCACTGCATATGATCAATTCAAAATGGTTGCAGAACATTTCCCACTTGGTACAGGTTTCGGTCATAAGTAAATGGATCAGTTCAGTGGCTCACAACCCCGTTGCACTGCATTGTCCAGTGGTTCATGTTAGTAGTGCCCTTTTGTCACACCTTGACAGTGAATTCCTCATTTTCTTTCACTTCATCTTCTGTATCATATTTCTCCATATAGTGGACTGATATGGTGCCCTGAGTTTGAACTTCCAAAATGCAGCTTAAATGTGACTTCAAACGATCCCAAATGGTTGTAAACAATCCCAGCCGAGGAAGAAGGGTCTTGTCTAGCGAAAACGATTGGTTATTTTCATAAAAATAATACAATTTATATACTTTTAATGTCAAACGCTTGTCTTGTCTTACTCTGTTTTTCTCTTATCTCATATTCTCCSTCAACTTTAAAATCGTCYTATATCGCTGTTTTACCTTTTTTGTTAAGGGTGTTTGATCTTCTTTGCATGTTCACTTTGCATAGACTGGGTTGGAACTTCTGCAGCGATGTAGGATGATTTTGAAATGATTTTTGAAGTTGAGGGAGAAAATACGATTGGAGTTTTTCAACATACCATAACTGTCTTGAGCCAGAGTATACAGAGTTCAGGCAGTGCAAGACAAGACGAGCGTTTGAGATTAAAAAAGTATTTAAATTGTATTTTTTGAAATTAAAATAACCAGTTGTTTTGCCAGATAAGACCATTCTTCCTCCACTGGGATTGTTTACAACCGCATTTGGGATCGTTTGAAGCCGCATTTAAACTGCATTTTGGAAGTTCAAACTTGAGGCACCATATCAGTCCATTATATGGAGAAAAATGCAGAAAAGTTTTCCTCAAAAAACATAATTTCTTCACGACTGAAGAAAAAAAGACACTTATGCACGACAACAGAAGGCAGCATAATAACATGCATCTTATTGTATCAGTGCATATGATGCTTTAAGAAGCTGCTCTATAGGTTTTGGGACAGAGCCATGGGCTCAATAGTACACTTCATAATATTGACAATGTAATTACAGGATACTCTCAGGTTCGCACTATTTCACTAAAATCTGCCAACTTTAAGATCTCTGGCTTTCCCCCGGATCTAAAACTCAATAAACCAACATAGGCTCATTGGAACAATCTGCAAACCTCCTACACTGTTCACTGAAGCTGAAATACTTGAGTCAGTAAAATGCTAACAACTTTTTTCCATTTCACTCAAATTATGATTACAGGGGTAGATTATTGATTAATTTGTGTGGTTTCTTGCACAATACTTTTATCATAGTGCATGATTTGTAAGCTAATACATTTATAAATTGGGATCACATGACCAGCTTCATATATATGGATTTTCTGGTGCGGTAAACTTGCTCGGTAGCTCACCTGGTACAGCACTGTACATTGCGGAGCACCCAGGTATAAGTCTGTGAAATACAAGTCACAATAAAAAAACTTAAATACTCGTAGAAGCAAGCGGAAGAAAATAAATTGTTGAAAAAAGTTTCTTTGCACACAAAGTATAGTTGTAGCTTCATAACATTACGGTTGAACCACACTATTTTAACAATGTCCTTACTACCTTTCTGGGTCTTGAACGTGTCAGTTGCATTGCTGTCTATGCAGGGTCAAAAAGCTCTTAGATTTCATCAAAAATATCTTAATTTGTGTTTCAAAGATGAACGAAGGTCTTACGGGTTTGGAACGACATGAGGGTGAGTAATTAATGACAGAAGATTCATTTTTGGGTGAACTATCCCTTAGCATCACTCACTGGACATTTAATTTCCGAACTGCTGTGATACTCAACAACCAATCTAATAAAATGTTGCCAGATCACCTTCAGATAAAACCAAACATAATGCTACTCAGTGGACATTTCACTTTCAAACCTTCATACTATCAATTTGCAGATATATGTAAATCGTTAGCCTGTCTGTTCTGTTTTCCCAACAACAGAGTGGATGACATAAGATTAGTGGAGGTGACCTTTGCAGTCGTGTCCTGTGGCAGCTTTCACAGATCCACATATGTACAGACAGTGCCACAGCATGTGACAGCCGTTACTTCATTAATCCTGCGCTGAAGCTCCATCATTACCGGCGGATTTCTGCCGAGAGGATGGTCTGGAGTTGTATGGGGTAATGAGCCATCTTGAACATGCTGGTGTCCTTTCAGCCAGCACAGGAAACTTTGTGAACACTCCTTTTCAAATCTATGTCTCATTACCGGGAGGTCAGAGGATGACCACGGATGATCTTCTGCTGCTTCTCACTTCTTGTCTCTCTCTGTGACTCATACTTCTCTTGTGCGTCTTGATTCAGATGTTTCTGTCTCTGTGGTCTCTCTCGCTCATTATTTTAGAAGGCTTTCAATTTAAGCAGCTTTAAAGATCAACTTTGCGATGGCACAAATGTGTCATACATATTGCCTAAGACCGACCTTCCTGTTTATAATGATCTTACCATGGGTGTCACTATGTATTAAAATGTGGTATGGGACAGTTGCGGATATCCACCTTTTTCTTCAACACGGAAGTAAGCTTACGGGTGAGACTTCCAGTTCATTAGCTGCTATAGGGAAAAAACAAATAATTAAATGTGCAGTAAACAGTAATCTTTTTGCACTACAAACCAGTGTGTTCCTTATTAACATAATACGATAAAATAATATGGTTAGACACACCAGTTTGCAATGACAGGCAGCAAATCAAGCTGTTTTGTACAGCTAAAAATAGCTGGATGCGGATTAGACTGGAAGCCAAACCCATAATATTTACAAATGGTGGTGCCCACTCTCATGTGAAAGAAATGTGGATAGGTTGTGCAGAGATGTGCTGATTATGATGTCATGAAAGATATTGTTTATGAATATTAATTAGGATAGTACATTCAACACAATCTGTTACTCTAATTACCTCTGAAGGGGAGTATTTGTTAAAGGAAAAGTTCACTTCCAGAATGAAAATTTACAGATAATGTACTCACCCCCTTGTCATCCAAGATGTTCATGTCTTTCTTTCTTCAGTCGTAAAGAAATAGTTTTTATGGAAAATATTTTAGGATTTTTCTCCGTAACGTGGACTTCAATGGTGCCCCCGAGTTTGAATTTCCAAAATGCAGTTTAAATGCAGCTTCAAATGGCTCTAAATGATCCCAGCCGAGGAAGAAGGGTTATATCTAGCGAAACGATCGATTATTTTCTTTTAAAAATTACAATTTATATACTTTTTAACCTCAAATGATTGTCTTGTCTAGGTCTGCGTGAACCCTGTTTTTTCCGGTTCAGTACAGTTAGGGTATGTCGAAAAACTTGTTTTTTCCTCCAACTTCAAAATCGCGCTACATCGCTGTTTTACATTTTTAGTAAAGGGCATTTGATCTTTGCATGTTCACTTTGCAAACCCTGGGTTGGTACTTCTGCACCGATGTAGGACAATTTTGAAGTTGGAGAAGAAAATGAGATGGAAGTTTATCGACCTACCCTAAGTGTATTGACCCGGAGATGCAAAGACTACGCATGCAGAGATAGACGAGTGTTTGAGGTTAAAAGTATATACATTTTTAGAAAATAAACAATTGTTTTGCTAGATAAGACCCTTCTTCCTCTGCTGGGATCATTTAGAGACCTTTAAAGCTGCATTTAAACTGCATTTTGGAAGTTCAAACTCGGGGGTTCCACTAAAGTCCACATTATGGAGAAAAATGCTGAAATGTTTTCCTCAAAAATCATAATTTCTTTACAGCTGAAGAAAGAAAGACATGAACATCTTAGATTACAAGGGGGTGAGTACATTATCTGTAAATTTTTGTTATGGAACTTAGTTAACTTCACCTTTAAGTAAAAATGAAATAGTAACATTATCATAATTCATAATGATTAGAAAGGTCCAAAATCATTTCTGTTTATTTCGAAGAACCACTACAGTTTTTTGTTGTTTTTCTACGTAAAAATCTGCAAGACTTACGTCTTTGTTGCGCTATCACTGTTTTTTGTTCAACATCTAGTTCAACTTTCAAAATGCATTCTTTTCCATTCATCAGTCGTTCCACTCTTCAGTTTATAAATACAAGAATGTATTCTGTGCGAATAGCCCCTTAAATTGGAAATAGTCCTTGTTAATTTACTGTAACATGCTTTTTGCATTCATGTAGTATTTGGATACTCTTTAGCTGGATTCCATTTATACATTGTTATAAAATAGACCTTAGTTAGATTAGTGCCAGATTTCATTTTTGATATAGGAATAAAAACGAGGCTGTGATTGACAGAAGTACAGTGTGCTCAATGGATTGAACTGTTGTTTAACAACATGTCAGTCATTCAGCAGATGAAACCAAAAAACCTTCAGTAGACATAAAAGATTTTGAAAAGTTGTGACAGTTGTGTTTTTTGAAATTTGATCAAGAACCTTTATACAGTGCATGCCACTGGAAAGACTGTAAGTCTATCCCTCACAGCCTAGTGTTAAATTCAATATAGTGTCTAACCCGACTAAGGTCTATAAGGGTCATCGATGCCGACCAATTTAGTCCAGAATCAAGTTGTGTCAAGGGACGTTGTAGGTCAGATGATAAATACATGGATCAGCAGGTGACTGTTATGTATAGCACTTTGTAGGGATGTAATGGTGCACCTCGAGCCAGTTGATGCTTCTGTATAATCCATATTTAAGCCCTGTTTGCACTAGTGGATTTTACAGCAACCTTAATAAAACTGACTGTTATTCCTCAGGGTGTAAAAATACTGCACTTTCTTTTTCTTACTTTGCCATTTAAAAACTTTTTTTTTTTACATGAGCCTCCGAAATGAGATGCAAGAAATTAGCATGATGTTATTGTTAATGTGGGCAGCCCCAGAGCTTTCAAACTAAAACGGGGTCTGCAGCGTTTTCAAAAGTCTCCGTTTTCGAGGGTTGAAAATGCCGGAGTAGTGTAAACGACAGGCGTAACCATAGCAAAAGTTATGTGTTTTAAAATAAAAACGCACTAGTGTAAACATAGCCTACAGTAGTGTTTATACTGTAAGTGCAGTACTACTTTGTTTACAGTGGTAACCAAAGAAAACATTTTATTGCTGCTGTTCCATAAGCGCCACCTGCTGTCAGAGAGTGAATCTGCATCTCATTCAGCCTGTCTGCTGTTTTGGTTCATGTAGATGTTTTATGTAGTATAGTTTCACAAAACTAAAGTCAGCCCATTCTATTTCGCTTCAAATTTAGAAATTATACAATCTAATTTTTAAATGAGAAGTTCCTTTAAATTGCTCCCAGAGTGAGTGAATTTACTCACCCCCCCATACCATACAAGATGTTCATGTCTTTCTTTTTTCAGTCGATAAGAAATGAAGGTTTTGAGGAAAACATTTCAGGATTTTTCTCCATATAGTGGACTTCTATGGTGGCCAACAGTTAGAAGATCCAAACTGCAGTTTCAATGCAGCTTCAAAGGGCTCTACACAATCCCAGCCGAAGAATAAGCGTCTTATCTAGCAAAACGATTGGCCATTTTCTAAAGGGCGTTTGACTTTCTGTGCATGTTCGCTTTGTAAACACTGGGTTGGTACTTCTGCCTACGTCATACGTGCATGATTACGTAATGCAAGACAAGCAATTGTGGTTAAAAAGTATAGAAATTTTAATTTTTCACAGGAAATGACAGATCGTTTCCTCGGCTGGGATCGTGTAGAGCCCTTTGAAGCTGCATTGAAACTGCAGTTTGGACCTTCAACCCGTTGATCACCACTGAAGTCCATTATATGGAGAAAAATCCTGGAATGTTTCCTCAGAAAACTTAATTTCTTTGCAACTGAGGAAATATTTATTCTGGAAGTGAACTAATTCTTTAAATTAAAGACTGCTCATGCTGCATGTATAAAGCATCTTTGTTTAGATTGTGATTAAAATGCAGTGGTTTATATGAAGAGATTTATTTTTATTATTTAGTCTTGTTATTTGACATATTTCAATTTCACTTATGTGTAGCATTTGTTTAAAACATAATAAAAGCTTGCTTTTCCATTTATAATTTCTCTTAAATCTCATTTTGTTAAGAATCATATCATAAGTGAACGATTCGAGTGAATCGTTACATTCCTAGCACATCGGTCTGGTAATAATAATTCTGCTTCAGATTGCAGATATGCATCAGCACATGCATATCAACATTTGCTTGGAACAAATTTGTTTAGACAGAGAGTTGTGGAAAGGTGATAAATTGGAGCGTGTCTGAGAACTGAGTGGGAGAGAATTTATCGCTGTCACTTTTGTGCCGCTGACAACAACTGCAACAATCACTCAATCACAGCAAATCATTTAAAAATAATTCATTACTAAATTAATGCTCATGCTTGACCATTAGAGATGTTTTCTCTGTAAGACGTGTTAAATATATCCCTGCCATTAGCAGGGATTTCATAACGAGGTGGGAACATAATCAGCTTTGGCAAAAAAAGTGGTCACATCTCACCATAATTGTTGTTAAAGTTTCTTAATATCACATATCTGAGGGCACTGCAAGGAAAGCAGCCCACTCTTTAGTTCTTCAGAAATCCACTTTTACAAGGATTGGTTTTCTGTAACAATAGAGCTTAAGAGAAAGGGTGTGTGGTTGAGGGGATTATCTAATTGTAGCAGAAGTTAGCAAATCACTTACAGCACCTTTAACAATATCGAGCTGAAACTCTATAACCTCAGGGAAGGAAATGATGTCTAATGCCTTATTAACTGTCTAAAGATCAATCACCATAATGTCATTTAGTGGGCAGAGTTATTTATACAAAATAAATGGACTGGTTAATGCATTTGTGGAGATTGTTAATGACTGTATCTTCGAGGGAACACCAAACAACATTTCGAAGATAAATACATCCATTAACAAAGTTATAAGACGAAAAAAGCCTCTAAAAGCATTTCAAGCTCCCGTATCATACGCCACTATTACAGATAGGATTAATTCTCCATGGCGCCTCGAGTTTTCTTCCGCCTTTCAGTGAGCAGCCAAACTAGGCTTGGTTTATTAGTACAGATCTCATCCCTTTTCACATCTGAGTGACACATGGCATCATTTAGCACACATTGTGTTATCCCAAGAGCTAAATTTGCAGAATTCAGATTTGCATGGTGGCACCTCATGGCTGGGATGTATGTCACATCTACTAGCACTGGCTCACAAACAGGCCTTGGTGTACGCGCTCCAGGTTTGTGATTGGTACATTAAACTACATTACCATGGAGACCAGCTAAGTGCAGCGGAGGGGGCTGCGAATGCGTTGGCAATGGAGTGGAAGAGTACGCTATTATGTATCTGTTCTCGTAACGTGCGGTCTTCTAACAAGAAATAAGCCAGAGCGATTGCGTAATTTCGCAACTTTAAATGTAAAACCCACATGGGGATGCCTGCCCACATGGCTCTGTGAGTAAGCATGGGGGGCAAAGATAGCACTGAGATGGAGAGCATTCAGCCTTACAGAGTACAGAACTACACTGTTTATGTGACCCGGCTCTCCATTCAAACCACTGTAGCCTTCAGCACTGCTGCTAATGGTGCAGAGGCCACCATGATCCCATTTTCTCCACAAACACACTGCGGATTCAAAGCACATAGTGAAAACACCACTTAAATCAACCACGCTGAGGAAAAAATGTCAGTTTTCGGCTGCTAAAGAAACTGCATGTACTGTATATCAGCTTCATAATTATTCTGAATGGTATACTTACATCTAATTAGACGAACAGCTTCTGTTTCTTTCCTACGCTTCCCCTTAAAACATCTGTTTTGGGGGTAAGATCCTCAAAAAGGGAGGATTGCTTTACATCAGAAAATGCTTTAAAGGAGTCATCAGATGCAAAACTCTCTTTTACATGTTGTTTGAACATAAATGTGTGTTGGCAGTGTGTGTACACAACCATCCTATAATGATAAAAATCTACCTACTGGTATTTTTGTAATTTTTATAAGAAATATCCCCTTTTTCAAATCAAGCCATTCTCAGCAACTTGTCGGTGTGACGTCACACCGACAAAGACCGTTCCCGCGATAGCTGATTGACATGACCGTCTTACCTTAGACCCGCCCTGACTGAGCTGTGAACAGTCCAACTCTGACCGCCATTGTGTCTACTCTGGTCCAGGGGAAGACAAGAATGTCTCTGATTAAGCACTGCAAGGAAAGCAGCCCACTCTTTAGTTCTTCAGAAATCATCATTTACTCTCAACATCTGAGCCGCTGAAGACGCAGAGGATTAACGTTACTTTCGTTTTAGAAGGAAATGCGCCTGGCGGTCTACATAAATGCGTTAATGTCCAGACAAATCATTTGTGATGCAGCTTCACCTACAGCAGAAGTGAGTATAAGTAAATAAATAATGTGCTAGTTAGCAAACAGCCCGGCCCATCACCCCACAGTAGAGAGGGGCGGGGTGAGCACAGCTCATTAGCATTTAAAGGAACATGCAGTGGAATGGCTCGCTCTGAAGAGGGCTGATTTTGTCAAGGTAAAAAGGGTGTTTTTTACACTACCACTGAGAAATTTTAACCAAAGTATGTTATAGACTTCTCATTAAGACCCTAAAGAATCATATCAGCTTGTGGAAAATGTGCATCCGATGCCCCTTTTAAGCAAAATTAATAATGTGAAATTTAGAAAAGGCGTTATTTTAATATTTGTCAAGTTTTATTCTTCATCTCTCTACCGGCGAACTGCAGTAGGTTATTCTATCATGACAAGTTTAGATAGATTTTGTTGAGTTTACCTGACAAAAAAATACAAACTCAGCAACGGCTGTCAACAAAGCATTAAATAATTTGTGAGACATCTCCAACTTTTCAAAAACATGTTACTGCACAGTTTTTTTCTGTTTTAGGGAGTGATTTATTGATTTATGATTGACTTCTTGTGTCACAAACTTGACTTGTTTCTCCCAGACAGCTCCATCTCATGGACAACAAATGGTGACTCCTTCTGAGATTATTTTCCAGAGGAAAGACCAACAATTCCTCAAACTGTGCTCAGATTTGCCAATATAGCAGTCTGCAATCAAACGGCAGAGATTTCATCATGCTTGCCAAGAAATAAATGTACTTTTAGCCCTGCTGAAAAAAACATACAAGCTTGTTTGCTGGTCTTAACTGGTCTCCAAGGCTGTCAGGTTGGCCTTCTAGCTGGATTTAGAGGGGGTTTGGACACTTTTCAGCTGCTCAGCTGCCTCTCCAGCTAGACTAGTTAAAAGTACAGTATGTTCGCATATTGCGCATATTCAAAGTAAACAAAGAAAGGTGTAGTATGAAGACGCCATGATTGAGTGTAGAATCATGGAAGTTATCACCTTCATCCCCACAATATATAATAATATAAGTCTTAGGTGTCCCCAGAATGTGTCTGTGAAGTTTCAGCTCAAAATACCCCACAGATCTTTTTCTATATCATTTTGAAAATGCCTATTTTGAGTGAAAGCAGAAACGCGCTGATTTCATGCATGTCTCTTTAAATGCAAATGAGCTGCTGCTCCCCGCCCCCTTTTCCAAAACAGGACTGTGCCTTTACAGCTCGGCCACCAGATACACTGTTTGGTTTTGATTACCATGTCTATCGGGCTGAAAACATACGTTTTAAAGCCATGTTAGGCTAGTTTAAATTCTCTTTCATGTCTTATTGCACTTAAACTGTCAAATACACACGGGTTGCAAAACAGTCGGTTATATTTGTGAAAGTAAACAGCTGGGAAATAAATTGCATGTTTGTATTAGATCTGTTGCAGCAGTGCAATATACAGTAAGTAAATAAATCCACTGCTCTCTTGTCTCTTCTGAGGCTGGGACTCTAAATTGTTCTGTGCTCGTCTGTGCAGCCAACGACAGAACAGTTAGCATGCTTCGCTCAAACTTTTGCCATGACGTTAAAACTGGTACTTGCAACTGTCACTTGCAAAAACAGAATGGCGGCGCCATGGGTGGAACAAAAGAAAAAAGTTGGATTTTCATGATAAAGCGTCTTTGGTGTTTCCATGTTTTGTACAAAACAAAACCAGAAATTGAGGGTGTATGATGTCATTGGCAAGCAATGCAATGACACATTTGGGATAATGTACACAATGCAACAAAATATATAACACTGTTCTAGTGGTTTTTGGATATTTTAATCAAAAAAATCATACATTTTGTGTCTTTAAACACCAGCCTGACCAGGTTGTGAGACCAAATCAGCTAAAACCAACCAGTTTTGTTTGATTTGTTTTGTTTTTCAGCAGGGATCCATACAACAGTTGTATAATTGGTTTAATTTAAGTTGCGCTGAAATGGAAGTATGGCTGACCTTTTCTTTTGCTTTGTACGTCCAAATATGACGGATTATAAAAAAGAAATAATGAAGGAAGTGGACTTTGTTATATGCGTCGGCTGTTGATTTGATTTTAAGATGTGGGTGTTGCGCTTAAAAATCAAGGTGGATGAACATGAGTTTGCAGGGCTGGGGTTTAAGTGGTGTAAATGATTGGAGAAGTACTCCGAACGTTCAATTCTGAATAAACATTTTTAAAATGAAACATATACAGTATTCATTCACAATAAGATCTGTAACTTAGGGTGAATTCTCATTTCGTGTTGAATCTAAACTGTGAAATACAATGAAGCACAACTAAGAAGTCTTTGAAAAGAAATAAAACTTTACTCCGGGGAGTCTTTTACACTCCCCACTATAATTCATTATGAGGATTTGAATTTCAATGTGGCTGACAGCAGACCAGGTTTTGCATTGCAATTTATATTCAGTATTCACAGTGCACTCTTCTAGAATTCATTTACATGATTATTAATTACTTTATAGCTATATCAACCCATTAGCTGGATAAGGATGAACAAGTGAACATACAGTAAATTCATTTTGGTATATGTATACTGCATCGGACAAAAAACCTGTAAAGTAAAAGACAGAAAGGTTGTTCTTAAACTAAAATCAGCCTTTTAAATAAAAAAATTCAAAGCAATTTTAAAGGTAAAGGAAACGCTTTGTAAAATAAATAAGTACCGTGAAACTCAATCTAATACCTACGACGGACAAAGAAACCTCAACACTACAAATCAAGTGCGGCGAAACGCTGTTTGTCTAGAGGAGCGACCAGATCTCTGCGGAGACTCAGTGTTGTCTTTCAAGTGAGACTAAAACTCATATCTCTCAGCACTGTGGATAGAGGTTTCCTTTTCTAGACAGGATTTAATAACAAGGACATCAATCTCCGTGGCAAGATTGTGGCGAGCGTATACACATCGCAAGCCCACAATTTAATATCTGAGGACTGAGTCTATAGCGAATGATTTTTCTGTGTTGAAGACACAGTTGAGGGTGTGACTGGGCATTGTGTGCATACTATTTGAATGAGTATTTCCCTGCTTCCATATAAGCTGCTCTGTCTTTATAGTGCAATGTAATTTGCATATATAACCTAACTGCACAGGGTTGAGGGTCTCATTGGTAAATATCACAGTAATAATAATGCAAATGTCCCATTCAACTGGGAGAGTTGGAAATTCCAATGTCTTACTCCAGCAGTTTCCAACCTCTGATCCACTGATATACAGGTGCATGACATCACCAGAACGTGGTGGCACATTAAGATTCAATGAGGCAAAGTTCCCACTGAATATAAAGCCTGTTTAGCATAGACTGCCGCGTGAAACAAGCTAAATGAACCTCGCTGCTAATCTCCATACACCTGCAAAATGTTAGCACTACATAGTAATGTTTATGGGTGCAGTATGCCAGGAGACCTCCTTACTGACAACTGAACACCTGCGAAGCTAACAGGAGCCAATTTTTTCTTCTTTACATGTCATTTTTTCACTTAAAATGGAACGCAGTGTTGCAAACCGAGCTGTACCAAACAAGACAGTCTGACGTTTGTAGAAACTCAGGTTTAGCTAGGATGAAACTATGTATACAAAGAGAATAGTTTGGTTTTAAGTCAGCATGAAGTGCCATTTGCAACCTAGTTTACCTCTGTAGTTTGTTGTTTCACTAGGAAATATGCCAAAGTAATATGGAGCTGGACTTTTCTTGATTAGGAATTGACTGAAAGATACCATACCATGTTCTAACTGCAAGTCACAATGAAACAGAAGTAGCAACTTTTTTTTTTGGAACGTGACTTACAAATGAGTGTAACAGATTTTCAAAAAAGAAAAATAGTAAAGTTGTTGTATGAATTGGTTGTTGTAGGCTTTAAAGGAGTAATTCACTTCCAGACTTCGCTAAAAATCATCCTACGTCACTGTTTTACCTTTTTTGTAAAGGGTGTTTGACCTTCTTTGCATGTTCACTTTGTAAACATTGGGTCGGTACTTCTGCAGCGATTTAGGACGATTTTTGAAATTGGAGGAGAAAATGAGATGGGAGTTTTCGACATACCCTAACTGTCTTGAACCAGAAAAAGCAGAGTTCTCGCAGACCTAGACAAGACGAGCTTTTGAGTTTAAAAAAAAGTATATAAATTGTAATTTTTTTTAGAAAATAACCGATCGTTTCACTAGATAAGACCCTTCTTCCTCGGATTTAAACTGCATTTTGGAAGTTCAAACTCAGGGGCACCACAGAAATCCATTATACAGAGAGGAATCCTGAAATGTTTTCCTCAAAAAGCATAATTTCTTTACTACTGAAGAAAGAAAAACAAGAACATCTTATATGACAAGGGGGTGAGTACATTATCTGTAAATTTTTGTTCTGTAAGTGAACTACTCCTTTAAGGACCTTTGAAATAACTTAAATCATTTGGTGCAATGATATGGAAGTGTAAAGTGGTCAAGACCTGCCTGGAACTACTTTCGCCATGCGTTTCCTGAAAAATAATTGCACAGCTTAGAACGTTCGACCCAATCAGATTCAAGAATCCAAGAGCCCTGTAGTATAAGTGGTCTTCAAGGGTTAGTTCATCCAAAATTCATATTGTTCCAAACCCGTAAGACATTTGTTCATCTTTGGAACACAAATTAAGATATTTTTGATGAAATCTGACAGCTTTCTGACACTACATCAACTAGCAACACGACGTTCAAGGCCCAGAAAGGTAGTAAAAACATAGTTAAAATAATCCATGTGACACCACTGGTTCAACCTTATGTTTATAGAACTACAAGAATACTTTTTGTGCGCAAAGAAAAAAAAAAAACACATTTACTTCTGTATCAGTCTTCGACGCCAATGCATGAGCCGGCATTCTGACGTAGAACCCGGATGTGCTGCAGCTTGTTTACAAGCAGAGGAAGATGTACGCTGTACATAAAACAGTCTTTATAAACATGTCTGAAGATTTTGACAGAGTGGATGACTTGGAATTTTTTGTCCAGTCTTATTTATTTTTAACCAAAATATACAGATGATGAACTAAACGAGATGGATGTTCAACGTCAGAAAGTCATGTTGCTCTCGTGAACGCACGTCCAAGACTGACAAGGAAGAGAAGAAATTGTTGAATGAAATTGTTATTTTTGTTTCCACAGATATCTCATGAACTGTTTTAACAATGTCCTTACTATCCTTGACCGTGGTAGTTGTGTTGCTGTCTATGCAGGCTCAGAAAGCTCTCAGATTTGTGTTCCGATGATGAACGAAAGTCTGAAGGTGGGTAATTAATGACAGAATTTCAATTTTTGGGTGAACTAACCCTTTAACGGTCAAAAAGGACAGTTGTTTCAGAAGCAGAGCAAATGACATTTTAACATTGGGCACAATAAGACCATGAATATGTACTGAGTAAAAGTAAACAGGGTCTGTTTTGACTATAAGCTGTTTCTAATAATCACCTTGTCATCCATTACATTACAATTTTTAGTTCCTATTATACATTCACTTACAGCTAGAGTGGATAAAAAAGGTTTGAGTTTCAAGATTGACTAGATGTTCAGGCTTCTACACTATGCTTCACACATTTCTAACAGAACTATTTTCCTGAGGATTGCATTGTCTTCACCATTTTACATGCCAGAATGAATTGCCTGAGAGAGTGCTAGCCATCTGCTGCTTTCCAGATTCAGACGGCCATCCTTTACGGGTCAGGCAAGCCTGAGGAAAACGGCGGTCTCCGGACAGCAGGTCTGCCAAAACAGCAGGACTTATTGCAGACACAAAGCAGTACCCTTCTCTGGTGTCCGGCTCATATCCCGGGACCTCACTTTATCAAACCCTGTGAATTATCAGTAATTGGCCCAACTGTGACATTCCCGACTGCAAAGGGCACATAAATCACCTCGCGGTATAATAGCTCAGACGGCGAGCCGTGCGAGTCCCGCACAAATGACCTCACAGAGCGTTTGTCCCCTGATGTCTGACTGATACCACTGTCTGTCTTTCCAGACCTTCTCTTTTTCATACACACAATTACTGGTGACACAGACGGTCTTGTTCGGATAAAAATAGTCTTAGATATGATCCCTTGATCTCATTCTCAGGCTGGTCTGGGCTTTTATCTTCGAATGGACAGACTAAAGTGGACAGAAAATGTTCTGAAACACTTTTGCCCAGAGGAAAGATTATATCACTGCTATTTTATGCAATATAATTCAGTGGTACATTATACAAGTTGTATAACCCTCCTATGGTTGGCAGTAGCTTGCAAAGCTTTTGAGCAAGTGAATTGCTTTGATGACTGTCTTGATATTGTTTCAGGTCGATATTCTCGGAAAATCTTCCAAAAGAAATGTGTTCAAATTCAAGGATGTCAAAGATAAACGCTTAATGTTTGATTTAGCAAAGTGCTCGGACAAATTTTGTCTTTATGAATAAAAACGAGAACTTCAGACCAAAAAATCAATATGACATGAAAATTCCAAGTTCTTGAAAACAAATAAATACATTTTGTTCAAGGGTGCCTTAGTAGAATGAAGCAAGGACGGAACGTGACCTAAAAACAGCCCAGGACCTATGTTAGCCTAATAAAAACGAGCACCCGCCAAATTATCTAGTTCAAAAATAATGATTTTACATTGCAGAGGAAAAACTATTAAACTGAACAATTGTTTGAGAAGAATATGTCATGCTATTCTAATCACAGAGAGCAATGTTTGCATCCCACATAATTATATTGACATTTCAATACTAGGAAATGGAGGCACATTTGAGATTTTACTGATTTGATTAACTTTACTCATAAGGTACACCAGTACTAGCACAACATTAGGGCTTTGTTCAAGAAAAGGGTGTTTTAGAAGTGATGTCTGCATTTAAACATGTGCGTATGGAATACACAATGTGTGTAGGGAATACAGGAACTCCTGAAATTTCCATAGTGTATCATAAGGAATGGGTTTGTAAAGACCGCAAGGTCTGAAAAACTGTGGAAGAAAGAGGTCCTTGGTAAAGGACTTGACTCACAACCATTAAAAAGTACATTATATAGTATATTCGCTGTCCCAAATCATGTGCACTTATGGTTCTGTGTATGTATGTGAATGTAAACAATCTGCAAAGTTGTAAAGCCAAAAGTGCACAACTTTCGGAAAAAATAGACTATGAACGAGTCATTAGTAATTCGAATCCCACTTCTGTAAATGCTACGCGTCATAGGGTAACACATTTGCATAATTACCGCCTATGTTCGGCGTTGGCCAGGTCACAAACAACTTGACCCGCCCTCAAACACATAATTTTACAGACAACTGCTTCTCTAATCTCGGGAAGCTCAATGCAGGATTCACAAAATGCTCGCTCTTGTAAGATGGCTCAGAAACCAGTTTATTTAAACCAGCTGGCTCCAATGAATCACAACCTGTAAGTATGAAAATTAATAGGTGTTTATATGTTCTATTAAGCGTATTGTTTCTGACTGATCAAAAGTGCTAACCATCTGGACCAGCTGACCAATCAGAGCAGAGTACACTCACAAGTTTTAGGGTTTCAGACTAATCATTTGAGAATCGCTAGAAAATGAGTTCATTTGTTGGCGCCGATAGCCTCGTGGGCAGAACGCCAATATAGCGAAATTGCGCTACGGGCGTAACGAGTTTGAATCCCTTCTCAAGGACCTTTCTCAATCCTGCCCCCTTCGTTCTCTCCCACTTTGCTTCCTGTCAGCTATGATCTGTCCTATTAGTAAAGGCCAAAAATAAATCTTTAAAAAAAGACAATGAGTTGATTTAATGCAGATTTTGAGAAAACTAAAGCGTTGTTTGACTTTGCGTGCATGTAAACCTTTTGTAGGAGACTCCCAAAACAACATTAGGTCCATGAAATATTAGGGTGTCTCATCGTCAATCTTCATATTCCTTTGCGGCCGCTATGGGCCCTCGATTTATCATGTCACTAATTGCGTCAGTGGTTTCACTGCCATTCATTCATTCATCCTCTCCAGTGGCTTCATGGGGTAAAGTGTCTATCAAATGCACACTCCAGAATCTCCAGAAGTTGTAGGCCTAATGTTTTTCAAATACTATAAATTCGGACATACTACTCTTTAGGTGTTCTCTTTTTCACATACTGTGTAGTTTGGAATTAGGCATATTTGGATGTAGCAGTATTTTAATAATGTGTCAATACTTTTGTCAAAATTTCTCTAAGCTTTTACTTTGTATCTAAATTTGGTTTCAACAGTTGCCCCACAAGTTGACCGAGCCACCAAGAAAAGTTGAGAAGCTCCTTGTGACCCGTCCATCCTGTGAATGAAGCAAGCCAGAGCTCACCCTGATTAGTGAGTAGTCGTCCTCAGGTTTTACTCCTCCAAAAAATCCCTATATCCCCTGATTTCAATCTCTCCTTCTGGATAAGTCTAGCACAGCTCTGTTTTCCAAATGCAAGCATTCCTTCCTTATCTAAGATCTGGGTTAGAGTGTCTTACAGGACTGTGAGTCTGTGCTGTACACTTGTTGTCAAAGTATCTTATTGATTTAGTTTGCTAGATTAGCATTTCTATACTGTACATAAGTGACACGTCCACGTGTCCTGGATTACACACTGAATGCTCTCACAGTGAGCGGTTCTTATCTTTAAGCATCTGTTATTTAAATACAATAGCAGGAAAATCTTCACAACCTTCAGTTAAACGGCCGCACCCAAAATGAAGGGACACAAGGTTATTTTTTCTGTGATCAAATTATAGCTATAATTCAGGCTTCTCACCATGCCTGTATAACCTCAAGCATAGTAGCCTTATTGCAAGAGATGTTGAATAATGCGAGGCCTGTGGTGTTTTGAATTTCTGCCGTCATAAATCTGCCTGTTTAAATGTGCTATCATTAAGCATAACAATTACTTTGGGTTTCTGGCAATGCTCAAAATATGTTGCCAAAATAAATCTGTTTCCACTTAAATTTAATTTCTTCTGGAGGTTCTGTTTAAATGATATAAATGAATAAGAACTACGAGGGCCTTTGTAGTTTCTCCAGTGTGCTTTTCTAGTGTAAAAATGTAGGTGGTCATTTTCAAAAGTGCACTCCCTGGGATGTCGGGCAAAATTATTGTGTAGCTAAACCCCCCATAGAACCAGCGGTGTAAAGATGTGTTTACTAGGCCCCAATTTGTAACCAGAGACCATAGAAAATCTATTAGAAAATACAAACAAATCATAAGAACACGTTTTAATGCAATACAACAATGCAATGCAGTGTAATCTTGGCTCTAAGTATATAATCTATTACAATGGACAACATACAGAGCAAGCCAAACAAACCATATCGAGTGATGTGACAAACCTAGAACACTCCTATTAGGATTCTGGTGCACGTTTCCCAAAAGCATCGTTAGCTAACCATGGTCGTACGTTCCACTGAATTTTATTGGTATTAATGGATATTGGTACCAATTTCCATTAGTATCACTAGAAGGTTTTTGAGGAAAACATTCCAGGATTTTTCTCCATATAGTGGACTTCAGTGGGAGCCAACAGATAGAAGGTCCAAACTGCAGTTTCAATGTAGCTTCAAAGGGCTCTACACGATCCCAGCCAAGGAATAATGGTCTTATCTAATGAAATGATCAGTCATTTTAAAAAAATGTATACAGAAAAATGTATACAAAATGTGTACTTTTTTTATAAAGAGCGCTTGACTTTCTTTGCATGTTCGCTTTGTAAACACTGGGTCGGTGCTTCCACCTACGTCACACGTGACCTTTTTTACATGATTACATAATGCGTGAAGTCTTAGTGCAAGTGCAAGACGAATTGCAATATGAATATGTGTGGTGAAAAAGCATAGAATTTTTCTTTTTTTAAGACCCATCATTTGGCTAGATAATACCTCCATTCCTTAGCTGGGATCGTGTTGAGCCCTTTGATTCTGCATTAAAACTGCAGTTTAGACCTTCAACCTGTTGGCTCCCATTGAAGTCCACTATTTGCAGAAAAATCCTGAAATGTTTTCCTCAAAAACCTTAATTTCTTTTGGCTGAAGAAAGGACATGAACATCTTGCATGACATGTGGGTGAGTAAATTATCAGGATTTTTTTATTCTGCAAGTTAGCCAATTCATTAATTAGTCTAGTTTTTTAACTATGGGAGTTATTGCATAACTAATTTTCATTAACCGGTTCTTTCGAACAGTTCAATTTAGATATTCCTTTATGTCATCATGTCATGACAAGCCTGTGTGTGGTGTATTGCATGCTTTAAAATGTAGTAAAACTATATTATGTAGGCGCTTGATTCAGTACATAATTCTTTTTATTATCATTAATTATTTAAAGCTGTGTGTTAAAACCATGTCTGTTCTGTGTGTGTTGATAAAACTACCATACAGTCAGTTCATAAACAATATATTTTATTGGCTATTAGTTATTTTGCATATATCATCGGTTCACTCATTGTTTCTCGGTTCAAGGAGTCGAATCGTTCAGACAGTGTTTGTGAGTCGGTTCAGTTGATTCGTTTTAAAGATCCGACTCAACACAACAATTCGTTCGCCAATCGGACATCGCTACTAGTTTTGAAGCAATATACAGTTTCCAAATATCCACAGCGCCTCGCGCTCACATGCCAGAGGTGTCTCATTTCTCTAAAAATATCTCCATCGCTTTGCTTGGGGCACGCTTTAAATGGTTTGAGTTTCCATAGGCTACTATTTGAGCTGCTGTATTACCGTAAATGAAGCCCAATTTATTTTTTGGTGATTTAAGCGCACACCGGCCCGCATTTTGGCACTCGTGCTGTTTTGACAGGTCACTGACCGCTGATAATACATTAAGGCACGACAAGGTTACAACCATGATATTATATTAAAAAGGCAAGCATTTGTCCACATGACTTCAGTCACGTTGTGACACATTTCTTCTTTCAGCTGCATCTCGCGTACAGTAGATTATTCGAGCGCGTCGTTGTAATCCGGTTTTATTTTATGGAAGTGTATAAACAACTCACTCTCGAATTCAGTTTCGCACACTGAGAAGTTGTAGAATCTTCTGTAAAGTGAAATAAGCATAGAATAAAGAAAATACACAGCGCTGCTTTGAACATCAGCAAAGTGTATGGATGAAACGAGTGCCTGAAGTGCTTTATTAAAATAAACTGCGTACAGATTTCATTAACATCACACGCACTAATGGATCCTGAAGCACAGAGCGCGTTCTGTGCATCACCATCATCATCACCATCATACCTGACGGACACAAGCAGAACCGAGAAGGCAACATCACCAAAACATCAACAAGCCCAAGTCCGATAATGCAAAAATCCGAGAAACGAATAGCGCAAAAGCGTAAAGTTAGCTCCAGCAGCGAGGACTGAATAAACGTGCGTTTGCCAGTACTCACCTCGCTCCAGGGTGAGCGGTTGGACTGTCACTGTCGCCATGACTGTGCTGTGTTATTATCAGAAAGAGAGAGAGAGAGAGACTGGAGCTGCGGCATCAGCGCGCACTGTAGCGGCGGAGAGAGCGAGTGAGCGCGGATTGGAGCCCGTGCGGATGATGGGAGTGGTTGGGAGGGGAACGGGATTATTTACCACTCGCTTGTGTAGAGGATGGTTTTGAATGGGATAAATCAGATGGAGATGCGGTGTCTGTAGAATGTAACTGTAAATTTCCTTAAGCTTGTTGAAGGTGGATAAATAAGACGTTTGAAATGTAAAGTTCTAATGGTTGACGAGCATTGCTCTGCTAAAAAAACAGCAATAACAAACAATAGAAACCATCACAGAAATTCTAATGGTTTCCACTACAGATACCATCACAAACATTAAAAACCATCAACTTTTATCTATTATATATATATAAACAAATGGTTTCCTGTAGTGTGTTTTGGGACATATTCCATTAAGATTTATTGGTTTTAACAAGCCACCAATAAAAGTCGACCAATTAGAATCAGAATCAGAAGGAGCTTTATTGCCAAGTATGCTTGCGCATACGAGGAATTTGTTTTAGTGTCATTAGCTTCCAGTACAGAGACAGCAACAACATACAGACAATAAAAATAAGATGAAAATAAAATGCACACATGTAAATATAAATAGACAAAAATTAGAAAAATTAATTGGGAAATAAATAAATAAGTGGTACAGTTGCGCTATAGATGATAGAATAGAATAGAATAGAATAGAATAGAATAGAATAGAATAGAATAGAATAGAATAGAAAGAGGTAGAGATGCAGGGATGTGCTAGGATGGGGGTGGTAACTAATAAATAAAAAGTTATTGCACATTTTTATTGCTCAGTGTTTAAAATTTAGTGGAGACCAACAGGGACCATTACAGTTTCCATTAAAACCAGTACAATTCCCAATTATAACTAGTAAAACCATTATAAATTCTGTGATGGTTTCTATAGTTTTCCCTTTTTTTCCCCAGCAAGGTGGTTAAATCAGACATTTAAAATTTAAATTTCTAATGGTTGTTGAACAATACATAATTTGGATGTTTAAAATGTAGCCTGTATTTAATTTAGAAAATGAATGAAATTTGGATAAATGTTTAAAATTCGAAAGCTCATTAAACTTAGGATAATTCAGACTTTTAAAATTTTAAAATAAAATTTTTAAACCTTTGTTGAATGTAGAGTAAGATATTTAAAATTTAAAGTTTAAAAGTTTAATTTAATTAGTTTAATCAGAATTTTGCATTTGTAGTGATTGACAAATGGGATTAATCAGACATTTAAAATTTAAATTTGAAAAGCGTATTAAACCGGAAAATAATTCAAATATTTAAAGTTTAGCTTCTAAAGCTTGTTAAATGTGCAATGTAGATCAGACTTTAACATTTCTAACGCTTACTGAACTTTGGATAAATAAGACATTTAAAATAAAAAGTTGTAACGCTTGTCGAATGTTGATTATTTGTTAAACTGGTTTAAAATATACATAATAAAATGATTTAAAATATTTTAATTGTTGTTAAACAATACATAATAACAATACATAATCTGGATGTTTAAAATCTAAGTCTCATCATACATGCAAAAAATCAGAATTATAAAATATAAAATTCTCATATAAACTAAGGTTTTTAAAAGTTAAATTCAAATTTACTTTAAATGTAAACTTGTTGAATGTCGAATAATATATTTGAAAGATACACATGCAAATTAGTGCTGTCAAATCGATTAATCACGATAAAAAATTTTTTTGGTATTTTGGCTGCGATGAATCGATTTGACAGCACTAATGCAAATTAACTTTACAAATTTTAATGGTTGTCGAACAATACATAATAACAATAACAATACATAATTTGGATGTTTAAAATCTAAGGCTCATCAAACAAAACATCAAAAAAATTTTCAGATTTACTTTAAAGTAAATGTAAACTTGTTGAATGTGGAATAATATATTTGAATTTTGTAGCAGGTGTTTAAATAAAATACACATGTAAATTAATGCGGTCAAATCGATTAATCACAATTAATCGCATCTAAAATAAACGTTTGTTTACATGCAAATATACACACATACATGTATATTTTAAAAAAAATAATGTAATATATATATATATTTATATATAATATAAATCATATATAAATATCATGTTAATATTTATTTAAAAAAAACATGTAAGTTTGTGTATTTATATATACATGTAACAGCACACACATATGTAATGTAAACACATTTTTTTATTTTGTATGCGATTAATCGCGATTAATCGATTTGACAGAACTAATGCAATTTAATAAATATTAATGTGGGACCAAAATCAGATTGTGAAACAAGTCAAATGTTTAAAATTGACATTTTGTTAAATGTGCAATTTAAATCTGACCTTCAAAGAGATTTTTTTCTAATGCTTTTTCATTGTGCAAATCAATAAATCATATGCATGCATTCTAAATTGGAATTTGTTACACTCATTAATAAATCTAATTCATAATGTGAAAATGAATGTGAAATTCAAACTTTAATTTCAGTTAAATTCAATTTCATTTTGACTCAACGTAGCTGTTTTATGTTCATATGTATTCAGGGGTGCAGGATATGCTTACGTTGTCATATTCATATTCATTTTTACTGCTACCGACGTGAAATTGTTAAATAGGAATCATATGCTTTAAATGAAACAACAAGTATGCCGTATTAGATCTTCCCAGCTCATATAGCAGCAGTAGCGATTAGAGTCATCCTGAGGGTTTACATTAATCTCTATGAATATACTCAAGACCCCTGCATCTTAGCGCACATGGTTAAAACGCAAGATATATGCAGAAGCAAATCCCATGCACAACCTATGACCTTCACAGTGAACTGACAGCAGCAGCTAAAGCACTAGACAGCGTGGCACCTAATTTGCTCCCTGCAGTGTGAATGCATGCCCTGTATTTCACATAGTCTGGTGTCTGTTGTGCAACTGCACAGTCAAAGTAATTACAAGCACCAGACAAGTCTTTGGCAGCTTTTCTCCAGTTTATTACATGCTTGCATAGAATGAACTTTGCTCATTATTTAGGCCTCACAAGTACTGTAACAGTCGTAACTGGAGAGAGGTGTATTACAACTTTTTCATAGATTGTTTTGTGATTAGATAAAACCGTTCCTTTAAGAAAACTTGCAGTATGCAGCCTGGTTTCTGAAATAACACTGATGGATTGCTCTGTCGGTCCTCCAGCTGCAGACAGATGTGCAGTGGTAGTAACTAATGGGATGGACAGAAGGCTTAAAGCCAGAGAGAAAGAGGCCACAGGGAGATTATGCTCTCATGGCCATATGGGACACAGCCTCTGGAAAACATTCTGCTGAAAAAAGTCCGATGCACAGAGTGCGCTGGGAAGCTTTCCCGATGAGAATGAATTGATTTCTGAATGGATGCACAGATTTGAGAGCAAACTGACAGGGATGTTTGAGCGCAAACAGGAGGGGAGAAGAGAGAAGAGATTATTTTAAGGTTACGTGAATGTGTGTGGTAGCTCGCATGAGCAGAACGACTCTGATTCATATTTCTGAATGTGTTATTCAAGGCATGTATGTAGGTCAGGGTTGAGCAAATTTCAGAAATTAAAAATTAGCAGTTGGAATTAGATTCAAATTAGCCACGACCCACAGAATGTTTATGAACTGGAATAACAAGATTAGAAATTTTCTCAATTTAAGTGCAATAAATGAATTAGCTGTGTGAGAAAACATAAACATTCTATGGCATTTCTACATATGCCATAGTAATGCATCATTTCTTAGTTTATATTTTTTGTATTATACATATTTTAATAGTATAATAAATATACTAAATACTGTCAACACAATGAATAGCCTTAATAAAGTTTAAATTTAATTAATTGATTTATAAATAAAATAAATAAGAAAACCTATATTTTATATATTACTTTAATTGAATAATAAGTTGTATAGATAGATAGATAGATAGATTGATAGATAGAGAGATGATAGATAGATAGATAGAATTATAGAATGATAAGGTAGAATGATCGATAGAACAATAGATAGAACGATAGATTGTATTGTAGTAATATTATTTGTATTAACTGTGTTAATTAAATTAAATATAAGAACAATTACTATTTATGTTTTTATTTTTAATGCATAAATAGGAAATTCTATAATAATTTAATTAATTAATATGTGTGTTTTAGATAGATAGATAGATTCAGTGTATTATTATTATTAATTAAATACATTATTAAATAAATCATTTATTTAAATAAATTATTTATTTTGTATTCAATTATTATATTATTTTCTTAAATTAATTATTAAATATTCTTAAATAAATCAATTATTAAATCAATTGTTTACTTATATAGAATAATTATATATACTTTTAATTTTATATATCATTTTAAAATAATTGAATTAATTATTAATTAAATTAAAAATTAAATTAATTAAAATATTGATTGATTTATTTATAAGTGCATAAATATAAAAATGTTATGAAATTAGAATGAAATAGAACAATAGATAGATAGAATGATAGAAAAAATGAAAGAATGGCAAAATGATAGAATGATAGAAAGGTAGAATGAAAGATAGATAGATTATATTGCATTAATATTTGTATTAACTGTATTAATTAAATAAAAAAATAAAAACAATTACAATTTATTTATGCATAAATAAGAAATTCTATAATAATTAATTTAATTAAGTAATAAGTGTGTTTTAGATAGATAGATAGATAGATAGATAGATTCTGTGTATTATTATGAATTAAATAAATTATTAAATCATTTATTAAAATAAATGATTACTTTTTTACTAAATTATTATATTATTTTATAAAATTATTAATTATAAAATATTATTAAATAAATAAACGATTAAATAAATTATGTAATTTTGTATAATAATTATATATTATTTTAAGTATATATAATTTTTAAATAATTGTATTAATTTAAATTTATTAAAATATTTAATCAATAGGTAGACAGACAGACAGACAGACAGATAGATAGATAGATTCAGTGTATTGTTATTAATTTAATAAATTATTGCTTAAATTAAAAACAATTACAAATTGATTAATTTGTATGAAATTCATCATTTTATTCCCTAAATATGACTTACAGTTTTACATCCTGGTTACTACCTTAATTCAAATCCTATTCAAAAATTCAAGGACCTGAAAGGCATTTTCAATTAAATCGATGGCCTTCAACAAAGATGTGGCCTTTTTTTTCTCCATGCCTGATTTCAGCTTGTTTTGAGCGGAAGAGTCAAAGGAAAAGCTGCCTTATTATTCAGTGTAGAAATACTACAGTTCATTCGATGTATCTGCACTTTCCTCCTGAAAACAGCACCTAGTCATTTGGCTGTCAGGAAGTTTTGGAACATGACACCACATCCCTGTAGGACGCCTTTCAAACAGAGTCGTGTTCGGTGCAAGGACAGCGTATCGTGAGATGAAAGTGGCTTGAAGGGGGCAGATACAAGACGGCTGCTGTTCACTAACATATGCGTGCTTGAGAGACAGCTCGCTTTTGTTATTTTTCCCCCGTTTAGCACGGCAGAGGCAGATGTTGTTGTCTGATTCATGATGAATGGAAGCGTACGTGTTGCTTTGACACGTCTTAGAAAACAAACCAAACAGCATGTCATTGTGAAATTCGGATATGTCAAACATGGCCTGCTTGTGTGCTCTTCTTAGTGGTGTTTGTTAAAACAAGTGTCAGTATTACTGCTCCTCATATTTTAGTTTGGGATTTGAACAAACATTTATCATAAAATGTAAAAACCTAGTTTTAGTTTTGCTCACAGGTAAAATCCAGTCATTTTAATAGTAATCAATGCAATTGAGAGTTTCGTGTGAGGGCAAAAGAATGAATGTGATCACACCTTGAGGTTGCAAAACAGTAACAGCTGTTTAACTTAAAGCTTTCAGAAGCGCAGACTTAACTAAACATGTATTTTATCAGCAGATGGAATTTTGTCTGACAGTGACCTGAAGGTGGTAATAATAGAATATTCTGGATTCATACAAAGTAAGCTCAACTGACAGCATTTGTGATATCTGATTACCACCAAAAATTAATTATAGCATTTTCCACCTTTTTCCAATTTTGGTTACAGTGTGGCACTCATAATGGAAATAAACTGGGACAATCTGTTAAATAGTATTTTTGAAATTAAAATAACGGATCGTTTCTAGATAAGACCCTTCTTCCTCGGCTGGGATCGTTTACAACCGCATTTGGGATTGTTTGAAACCACATTTAAACTGCATTTTGCAAGTTCAAACTTGAATTCACCATATGTTTACATAGATAGGGCATCAGCACTCACTCTGACAGGAACTGTTCACTCATCATTGTTGAGCTGCCTTCAGATCAGCACATTCAACAAATTCAGCATGGAAATTCAAATCTCTAATAATTCTGAATAGAGATCCGTATATATTTATATAATGTGACATTCAGGCGACTGGTACTGTAGCTTGACTTGTAGTTATTAATATATATACACTGCCCTCCAAAAGTTTGGAAACACCCCTGGCAAAGTGTGGTTTTGGACGATATCAGCGTAAATCCTTATCATTTTTTGGTGCAAATACATTAAAGTAACTTGACATTATCACTGAAGACCAGCAATAATCATTTTCATTTTGATTACATAATAATGACAATATATACATGTCGAAGTCAGACATGCCCCTTTGCCAGCTGTGATGCCTGGTTACTGGTTTTAACTTGGCCCAGGTTTTTAAAAGATTTTTGGGTCAGCACACCTTAATAGCTTCAACAATTGATTGCCAATTATTATAGATATAGATTATGCAGAGTTGTAACAGCTGCTAATGTTGGATATTTTGATGAATCGAAAATGTACGTTTTTTCTATGTATAAGCTGCTTATGTAATAAAATATGTTTTCGTAGTTTGTGTTGTCCCTTATCAGTGCAAAATGATCACAAATTAAAAAGGATTCATGCCAATATTGTAAAAACCCCACTTTTCTAGGGCGTTTCCAAACTTTTGGAGGGTAGTGTATAGAAAATAAATAAATGTAACAATTTTTTGTTCTCACCGTTTTTGCTTTTGCACTGTATACATCAACTGTGAATTATTATTAACATTAAAAAAAAATGTTTTTATTTTTTTTTTGAAAAAAAAAAAAGCTTGCAGAAAATATACTTTTGTGAGAATCATCCCTAGTTTTGAACTTGGTAAAACAATTATCTTTATTTAAAATGTTTCAAGTCAGTACTTTTCCTTTTGTTATACTGGGATAAATCGTACCAGGATTTATGCTAAAATTGTTGGATGTGGCGCCCACCTAGAAAATTTTCCACCAGCCGCCACTGGTCTGAGTTATAAAGTAATAAATGACCGTAAAGAGTTGGGAGAAAACCGGATATGTGTCAGATCCACACATCATGT
>JAHKKF010521955.1:0-22416 GCA_019740295.1 Labeo calbasu
ATGCCATAGAAGAACCATTTTTGGTTCCACAAAGAACCATTCAGTCAAAGGTTCTTTAAAGAGCCATCTCTTTCTTATATTTTTTCTAATCTGAAGAACCTTCTTTCAGCCCAAAGAATATTTTGTGAAACAGAAAGGTTCTTCAGATGTTAAAGGTTATTTATGGAACCATTTAGACAAAAAAGGTTATTTTATGGCACCGTGAAGCACCTTTATTTGTAAGAGTGTATGCTAGTTGCTGGTTTGCTGGTCCCAAGCATGGAATGCTGGTTGCTGGTGGACCAGCATAAGGTATGTTTAGCAGGAGGTGAGCAGAAACACATCACAACTGCAAAAACATAATTACCATATTCACTTACTGCAAACCAGTTTAGCTAGAATTTCTTTCATATGGTTTTCATAAGGTTGCTGAAGTCTGTTGTTACCATTATGGTAATTAGTGTTCCTTTTAGCTGGGCACTTGGCCATTGACTATGGTTGAATTAACTCTATTTCAACATTTGCACGCAGAAAGTGCACGCTGTCACTATTTAAATAACATTTAATTGTTCTCACTACACTGATATACCTTTTACTATGTGTACTTCTTGAAATCAGTGACTGACGGCTGGATTTGGACATATGTGAACTCCCAGATAAGTTTGAAAGTCTTTAAAAACAACAACTTTCAAGTTTTGAACTTTCATTATCAAGTTGTTATTAACTGTCCCATTGAAAGAGCTGTTCTCATAACCCCTGTTAACAAACTGCTTATGATTAAGCTTCTATTAGGCATGTTTTGGTTTTCATATCTCTAAATTAATTTGTTATGCGATGTACTCAAGCACTTATGAAACAGTAGACAATTCTTTTGATGCTTTGCTTTGAAACATTTTACCAGTTTACCAGTGACATTAATCAATAATGTAATCATAACTAAAGCAACTAAAATTTTCAGTTCTATTTTCAGCAGAATTACAAAGTTATCATGTAATTCAATAAATTATGTTAAATAGAGAAATATGTAAGCAGAATATATGTTTGTCCCCAGAACACTACTTGCATACAGACAACTGGCCTACTAACACTCAACCCTGCATGATCATGCTGGTAACCCAGCATCACCAGCTCCAATTTGCTAGAGAACAGTACTGGAAAAGTGTTATGAAAACATTTTATTATTATGTTCTGTTATCTTTCACATTTTCAATTAACTTTTGTGTCTTCTTTGAGATTGTGTCACAACATCTTCCTTATTTAGATGTATATGTATTGTCTCTCTTTTTCAGGTTCCACAGGAAGCCAACGGAATAAAAAGAAGACTGTAGTGCTGAAAGAACATAATGAAGGGAATGAGCAGGAGGAAGCAGTTTGAGATAAGACACACTCACCAGTGTCAATCTCTATTACATCATTGGCATGTGAGCGCCATTTACAACAACAAAACATATTTCTACTCATCTCGTGAAAGTGAAAATCTTGGGTTGTGGTTTGGTTTTCTTTGGTTGGTTGAAACCCTTTCATATACTAATGTTACTAATGTTACACTTCATACCTGTTGCTCACGATAGTGACTCATATTTTTGATATTGTGTAATCATAAACAGAGAGTGTCTGACATTTCATATAAGATGTGGATATCACAGAATATGTTATTGCTTTTAAAAAAGCAAGAAGTGGGCAGTGGAATGGGCATTCTTGATTTCAAAAATCCAGCTCAATGGTCAAACAAGTCAGTCTAGTGAGTGCTTACATAGAAAAACAATGGAAAAGCAGTGGAATGGAAAAATGAACCCGTTTTCTCTGAACTGGTCTTTGAAAGCCCTATTTCACTGATGAAGTATTTAAAGCTGCAAAACAAATGTAGCCAATTCCTTAACGAAGGATGAGGTCATGACTACCTCCATCAAGGGACAGATTCTGCTTCAAGATCTCACATTTGGTGGTTTTTGGTATAATAATCTTTTTTTTCCCATCCTCCCTGAATTAAGCAGCAGAAAAATCACTTGTCAGCTGGTATCATATGCAGTCCATTATAATCTATAGATTGCATCAGGCCTCAAGGAAATACGAAGCTGAGTTTCATTAGTGTAACAATAAAAGCAAAACACATGTGTCCCAGGGAAAATGTACTTTAAATAATTTGTTACATTACAATGGGAATGGATTTGAAGTCTTGTCAGACACACTGTGCTGGTACGTTGCATGACAGCAGATACCTTTTAAAGATGTAGACGGTAAGAGTTCAGCCTGATCACCCAAGCTATTCAAAGCATGCTTGTAATAATGATTATGAAGCTTTGCTTGCTTATAATCAATGCATGTAATCAGACGTTTTCATTAGTGATATATATATATAAAAAATAATAATAAAAACTTAACTTGTATTTTATTTATCTTTCATATTACTAACACTGCTTTATATCTGTATATACACATGTATTACTTACTACTTAAGACATATTATTCCAATTTCTAAATATATATCCTGTCTTGTTAAAATAAAGTAAAAGTGAGTGACATGACATGCAAGCAAGTGGTGTCCCTTTTATCCCATCCACAGCTGTGAATATCTTATCTATTTGTCTGTATCTCATACAACTTAAGCTTTGTTGACTGAAAGAAGTATAAATGTGAAGTACTAAGGTTTTTTTTATTTTATTTTAATTTTTTTTCTTGCAGGACAGGAACACTATAAAAACATAATATTTGACAACATGATGCATTGTTGTTTATTAAACAGTATATGAAGTACAGGGGCGTCGTTAGGGCTAATCATCCGGGGCTCGAGCCCTATGATTTCCGAGGAATTCACTGAATTTGTCAAAGTTTGAATGAACGAATCAAAAGCCGGTCATTACTCTAGACATTGTGCCAGAAATACATCACTATCATTCAGTACCTACAGTACTACTACTACTACTACTACGACTACTACTGTTGAAAAATTAATAAAACTTTGTTGCACAATATTTTTTCCATCTTTTACATTTTAATAGTACATCACCTCTATTTGCCAAAAATTAAATTTAATTTTCATTAATTAAAAGATAAATTAATATTTTATGTCTTTATTTCATAACCAGAGCAATTTAAATACACAACACAGAATTTCATAAAGCTGTTGTAGAAATAAATAAAAGTTGTTTTATGCATTTAAATAAACATGCTAAAACAAATTTGGTAACAATAAGGTGTATTTTAAACATATGTGTAAATATAAGGTGAGAAAAAATAAAACATTTCATAGGGCCCTAAACATAACTTCATTTTTTAATAAGCTGACTTAAATGTCATTGTTTAAATTAATTAGAAATCTTTTTGGATTAATAAAATTAATTTTAACCATTAAAAAGGAGAAAGATTAAAATAGAAAAAAATAAAATGGAATTTGGTAAAAAAAAATATAATAATAATAATAATTTTGATATGTTTGCTATTTGCAGTGATTATGATTTATTATTTTTTCATAGTGTAACAATGTTGTTTTGTGCTAAGGCAAAGTATTTGTCAAATGAACTAAAATCGAAAGCACAATATGACTTTGCTCACACGATGAGTTCATGATCTGATGTTTTCAGAGTATCAGAAGAGGGATGAGTCAGGTCATAATCGTTTTTCTTTGTTCAGTTTGCACATTAAACATGGGTTAACTTGGAGATCTTATTTTTGAACTCTCAGAGGCCCGGACCTGGACCTCCGTAGAAGGATCCAGGTTCACCTACCTGTGTCTAACAAAACGTTAGAGTATGATACGTACGTCATACATACATCATATGTAAGTTGCATACATACATAGTGCACTCTTATTTTTGTTTAAGGTTTGAGGAAAAAACACCAATAGTAATTCATAATATTTGGAGCTCCCAGAGACCTGATTTTATAGAAAAAGTCTGTTATGTTCAGCATTTTTAATGAACGTCTGTGTTTTCTTTGCTGCAAAATCATAGCCTCTGTCTGTTTTATATCTGTCATCGTCTCTGTATTTTGTTTCCATAGAAAAACACGAGAAGGAGAAAAAATAAGCACCAGGAGCCTAGTCTAGTTTGATGAGATAAGAGACGCCACCAGTGTCAATTATGGTGACATCACCAATATTTGAGGTCAAAACCATATTTGTGCTTTTTTGGAAATGATAAGGCAGTGTAAGACACAGAATTCAAAAACATCTGATCTGATCCTTTAGTGGACAAACACTGATGTAAGGATCCAATCAGAGATCTTGCATGGTGGTCTAATAGAAACTGATATTATTTTATAACTGACAAGTACTTTCTTAACCTTGTTATAACCATTTATGACATGTTGCTGTTTTGCAAGTACTAGAAATGTGGCTTTCAAATAGTTATTGTAGATGGCTATTTTAGATTACATTTGGTCCAATAGTTTTTACTTATTTATTTATTCATTTTATGAATTTGAATTATGCAGTAAATGAATCAAGCTTTTGACATCATCTTTGCAGTCTATTATTTTGGAGAATTGGTATGTTTCATGGTGCCTCGAGAAAATAATCTGTCATTTTTATTATTACACTTAGACAAATTACAATTTAATACATTCTTGCATTTTGTACTCCCAGTAGCAGCCTATAGTGATGGAATAGAGAAAGGTTGTTTTTCTATGTGAACATAATACGAAAGACGTCTGCGTTGAACAGACGCCCTATTCGCAAGTTCACGTCGTCTCTCAGCATCTCCCGCCGCGTTTTTAAAACGCGAAAATGTCAAGTTAAATGCGCGTCTCTGCGCCCTACTCTTATTTTAATTTCCTTCGCGTTTTTAGGAGCACAAAACGCGTTCTGTGTGAACGTTTTGTTAATTCACTGCTGTTTTAAAGCCCACATTGCACAAATGTCGCCCAGTAGGTGGGTCTGTAGATTTCTATAAACAATTATTGATTCAGAGCAGATAAGGCAATGAGCTCCTTAGAATTTCCATTCTTATCAACGCCCCTACTAGTTACAGTCTTGCATTTGGAGACGTATATATTGTGTCTTTTCACGACAAGTATTAACAGTATCAATCGAAATAACGATTTTGTTGGACTCTACAACAACATGAAGAGCACTTTGAACGTCCTTCTGTTTTTACTAATGATGTTCGGTAAGTTGGAGATTTCTGTTCATTTATAACACTTTCGGTTTCACTTCGACAACGGGAACCCTTGTGTCCTCTCTGGCTGTAGTAACAGTGATCACGTTTTGTCTCCTTGACTTTTTTAAGACACGTTGTAATGTGTACGAATTTTTTAAGGCAGCCGCTATTTCCAATAGAGAGCGATAGATGCCATTTACACTGTGTAAAAAATTGCAGTATTTTCTTTGCAGTGCATGTAAATGTAGTTAGATGTTATTATGTAATTGCAAATTTTTTTTTGCACCTCAGTATTGTACACAAACAGCAATAATAATGTATTGAGTGAAAATTATCATTTTTATTTAAATGCATGAGGCTTTTTTAGTCTTGAAATGTAACTACCAACTTGATGTTTTTCAACAAAAAAAACAACAACAAAAAAAAAAACGGATATGTATTCCCACTTGGACAGCAAATTATCTTAACTGCTGAGATTCAGTCACACCCGTTTTTTGTTGTTGTTGTTGTTTTTGGGTTTTTTTTTTTGTTTGTTTGTTTGTTTTTGGGATGAAAGGTTGGCTAGAGTGCTATTATAGAGTGCTAGAGAGCTATTTTTGTCTTTTGGAAGATGCATTCAAAATCCACTTGGTTAAAAAAAATCTTTCAACCACTTTCAATAGGCATGAAGCTTCTGGCTAGAGTCTATCACAGCTGGGCTCAAAACAAAACCAAACCCATGCCTGATAGTGATAATATCATACCATAATTGCCATAAACAAGTGCAAATTGCAGCCTTGTTGGCAGAAGCTATTTACAATAACTCTGCCCACCAACGTGTGATTGGCCTAGTCGATACTACGAAAGACAATTTGACAACAGCTCCAGTGGCGTAAATAGCAAAGTGCGTCCCATAGTCTTTATGACGCGATTGGCTAAAGTTTGAATCCACCTTTTGCCAAACTTTTTATTTTTTCTCTTTTTTTTTTCTTTCACATCACATCAGAAAGACATTTATTTTCAATAAAACTGAAGGAAATAATCGAAAAGATGAAAATAACGTATCGGGGATAGGGTAGGTGTAGGGATGGCTTTATTGTCCCAATATGGTGCATTCCATTTAACAATTTGAATTCAAATTATAATTTATACTCAATTCGTTATTTTTGCATACTGTTTTATAATGTACTACACTGCAAAGGTGCAGATAATTGCCACTGTTTGCAATAAGCAGTATAAATAGCAGAAAATCCTGCTATTTTAACATAGTGTAAATAGAATCTGTAGCTATTCGCACTTAGTGCAAAATAGCATATTGCTAAAAAAATACTGACCTAATGGCAAATAGCATCTAATGTCCACTCAAATAAAACAGAAATGAACGTTGACTTAATTGAGATATAAGAAAACAAATCAATGATTTCTGTTCTTTTTTCATTTATAAGTTTAATATTTTATCCAGTATATTACTAGCTTGTACTAGCTTGTGCTTTTTGTAACAATCTTTGTATCTCCTTTGTATGTCCACGTGTCTCATGTTATTGCCTCTTTAGGAATAATCGCTTTTTGTATATCATTTGTTACTAGCTTCATAAAAAGCATCAGCTAAATGAATGAATGTCAACATCTTTATTACTACCTGAATAAATATAAATTAAAAAAAAATGTTTTTTTATGTTAGATTTTAGATGTTAGATTTGTTTACAAACATTACAACTGTTATATGTTTGTTTCTGTTTGTTTTCCAGGTGTATTTGGTGAAACAGATGGAGTGAAGTTTGTATCAGTGATGGAGGGAGATTCTGTCACTCTAAACCCTAATCTTACACAATTGCAGGGAATTGAAAATATAGTGTGGATGTTTGGAGCTCAAGGATCTCTCTCTCTCTCTCCTTCGGCTTGCTCTGTTTATCAGGGGTCACCACAGCGGAATAATCCACACAGACGATTTGGCACATGTTTTATACCGGATGCCCTTCCTGCAGCACAAGGATCTACTATTGGTGAAATATATCAAAATTACAAAACGTATACATCTAATATGATGTTCGTAAACAGAGTGAAGCTGAACCAGAATGGTTCTCTTACCATTAACAGCATAAGAACTAGACACTCTGGACTTTATATAGCAAAGATCAGCCACAAGACTGGGACATCATACAAGAAGTTCAGTGTTGTTGTCTATGGTGAGGATAAATTTTGTCAAGCAATATTACAGTCACAATCATAAGTTGTTGTGAATATCAGCCTAAATATGCACAAAGCCGCAGATGATCATGTGACTGATACAACAGTTCTAGAAAGTAATTTATATCAAGTGATTTACATTTCACATATTTTTTTTTGTTTTGTTGTATGAAATATTAAGCTTCTTGGCCAATCGAATTAGTCAACCAGAACTAACTGCTGGATGTGTCAAATTTATTATGTTTTACTAACCACAAGCAGAACTAACCAATTGTGAAGCTTCATATTCTAGTGTCACATATATATAATCTCTGTCTGTGGAATTTTTTTTTTTTTTTTTTTTTTTTGTAGAGTCTCCATCTGTTAATGATTCTAGTGAGGCTGAAATTAAGAGTTTGTCAGTGAAAACGGGAAATCCTGTCACTCTTGAGACTTTTTCTGGTCTATTCGGAAATGATCTGAAATTGTGGGGGTTTGGAGATAAAGGAACTCTCATAGCTAAATGTGATACAGAGGCAAAAATTACCTCATTTTATAATGATGCTGTTGATGGAAAATTCAAAGACAGACTGCACCTGCTTGATACTGGAGAACTGACCATCAGAAACACCAGAACCACAGACTCTGGACTTTATAAACTGAAAATAATCAGCATCAGTGGACATACCTCATACAAGAAATTCAATGTTACTATCAGTGGTGAGTAACTCAAGAACAGTGTTGAGGGTAAAGGGATAGTTCACCCAAAAAATGAAAATTCTGTCATTAATTACTCGCCCTCATATCATTCCCAACCTGTAAGACCTTTATCATTTTCAGAACACAAATTAAGATATTTTTGATGAAATCGGAGAGCTTTCTGACACTCCATAGACAGCAAGGGTCCTTCCATGTCCAAGGTGCAGAAAGGTACCAAGAACATCACCAGAATAGTCCATGTGACATCAGTGGTTCAACCGTAACTTTATGAAGCTACGAGAATATTTTTTGTGCGCAAAAATAAATAAATAAATAAATAAATAAATATAACTTTATTAAACAATTATTCTACTCTGCGTCACCCTAGTACCATAATGGAGAGTGTCACAATGTATGTGCGAGCTCTTCTCTAAATGTAAACAACTCCCAATATGGTACTCTCCAATATGGCACTAGGGTAATGCAGAGAAGAAGAATTGCTGAGTCGTTATTTATTTATTTATTTTGTAGACATAAAGTATTCTCGTAGCTTCTTAAAATTAAGGTTGAACCACTAATGTCACATTAACTATTTTGTCGATGTTCTTGATAACGTGGAAGTACCCTTGCTGTCTGTGGAGGGTCAGAAAGCTCTCTGATTTCAACAAAAATATCTTAATTTCTGTTCTGTAGATGAACGAAGGTCTTACGAGTTTGGAATGACACGAGAGTGAGTAATAATGACAGAATTTTAATTTTTGCATGAAATATCCATTTAAATGTTTATGTAATGGTGTTGTCCTTATAGTCCTCTGTGTCTAAATGAATAATGTTTGTTATACTGTAGATCAGAAACGTTCACTCACATTAATGACAGTCTCTCCTTGTCTTCATAGAACAAACAAAAAGAGTTAAAAAAAACCCTCCAAATTCAGGCCTGTCTTTTGGTGCTGCCATAGGGATAATTGTTGCTGTTCTGCTGGTGATTATAGCTGCTGCTGTGATTTCTGATCACTGCATGGTTGACCAAGATAGGCAAATGCGTAAGTAATACAGCTAATACAAAGAAAAAGATAAGCATTATTGTGCTACAGCGTAATATCAGTTTTATCTCTTGAACTCCAGGTAGGTTCGGTCCCAAGACAGTGTCAGTGATGGAGGGACAACATGTTACTCTAGTCACTAATGCTGTTATAGAAGATGATGAGCAGGTACAGTGGAGCTTTGAGGGTAAAATGATCACAACTGGAATGAACGGAGATAATAATAAGACATCATATGGTGATGATGAGACATTCAGAGACAGACTGGAGCTGCACCATCAAACTGCAGATCTCTTAATCAAAAACACCAAACCCAGTGACGCTGGAGTTTATCAACTACAGATCACCAGCAACAGCGGAAAAGCTATATGTCAGAAATATAGTGTTGTTATCAGTGGTGAGTAAATGTCCTTCTTTAAATATAAGTGCATACACTGAAATGATCTTGTCTTGTGAATTTCTGTGATTGTCTCTGTATTTTTTATTTTTTTTGGTGAATCTACAGGAAATAGTGAACGAATTATCAACTGTAATGATGTAGTGCTGAGTGAAGTTTGATAAGACACGCCCACCAATGTCAATCACTGTGACATCATCAACATTTCAGCTCACCCAAAAATGAAAGTTCTTTCATCATTTCAGAAACATCATTGACCATCCAGAGCCATATTCATTGTTAGTTAACATAGTGTATGAAACTGTTATTGTTTTCTGTTCAAAAGTTATTGTCCCTATGTCCTTATCCTATTGAATATATAATTTCAGCTTCATTTTCACTTCATTGTGAAAGATTTGCAAAGCTTAAAGTTGTCTCGTTCACATTTTATATAATTTACTTTTAAAGTTATTATATTACAACTTCAGTTTTAATGATGTTTAAGCTTGATTATCACAATTGTGCTCCCTGAAAACATTTCTGCCATTTTGAACGCAGCCATGGCTTGTGCAGAAAGTTTAGATTTATTATTTACAAACAAAAATCTTTATCTTCTTTAGATAAATTTGTCACATAAGAATATTTTTAAAACACAACATATTATCATGTTAATGGTTTTCACATTTATTAAAATGTTATCTGTACTGTACATATATGCAACATATCTGCAGTAATTCATTTGCATAATAAAAAAAAAACATATATATTACCCTTTATTTGTACAATTTAATTTCTAAATACAAATGTATTTTTTACAGGAAATATAACAAATAAATAAATAAATAAATAAATAAATAAATAAAAATCATTTTTATACCAGTGTATGGCCATATATCTGATTTCCTTATACGATTACATGTCATTGTAAGTGGTTTTATGTTGTGTTTATAGAAGTTATATACAGAATTATGGGATATCTTAATAATCTTTGTTAAAGAAACCAAAAATATGCTTCTTGTTTGCAAAAGGTAAACAAATACGCTTAATGTTTATTACCACAGGTTAAGTCAGAAGAAACAGGAAAAAACAAACAAACTAACAAAAACACAAAAACAAATAACCAAACATTATATGAATTATTTTATGGCAATGCATTTTCCCTTGTTGTGGGATCAAAATATCATCATCAGCAGCAGCACATGCTTCTTCCTCGTCAGGAAGCTGGACATTTTCTCTCACTGAAATATTATGAAGAATTGCAGTAACCTCCAATAACAGAGCAGTCTCTGAAGTGGCTTAGATTCTGACCACCACTGAACACCACAAGACTATAGAAAAGCAAACGTTTGGGGTTAAAAAGTATATAAATTGTCAATTTGTTTCAAAAATGATCGATCGTTTTGCTAGATAAGACCCTTCTTCATCGGCTGGGATCGTTTAGAGCCATTTGAAGCTGTATTTAAACTGCATTTTGGAAGTTCAAACGTCGTGGCACCATTTAAGTTCACTATAAGGAGGACAATTCTGGAATGTTTTCCTCAAGGAACATAATTTCTTATCGACTGAATAAAGAAAGACAACGTCTTGGATGACAAGGCAGTGAGTACATTATCTGTAATTTTTTGTTCTGAAAGTGTACTTCTCCTTTAACGCGTGACTCCTTCAAAATAAAGTAAAAGAAAAAAAATCTAACATGATAAAACTGGACTTGACATATTGGTACGCTTTACCAGACTACTTTCCATGTTATTTTGAAGCGTCCAATTCGCGGGAATATTAACCAAAATCTCAAACCCGCTGCTGTACACTGTGTGCTAACCTAATGATGCCCCTTCTCCAGTGAGCAGTACTTGAGTTCAGGGGTCTCTTAAAACAAACGATGCCGCTGGAGCTCCGCCTAGTGGCTGTGAGTAGTAATATATCTAGAAATACATTTTTATACATTAGAGATAGTAGGTGCAGTATATGCGGTTCAGAATTCTGCATAAGAGTTTTCCTTATTCCTATCAGTTAGATCTGTTATTGCCTTTAAAATAAATTAAACCGCTTTGGACATGTATAGGAGAATGTGAACTCCTTTACAAACATTTTGTCCACCCATCAGATCAAACCACATTGCTGTAGATGTAAATAAATGACACCAGGTTTCACTTCTACTTAAACTGCTAGTGTATTACATGAATTTAGTGAATCACAGATACAACTTTGTTTAATGATATTACGAGAGTGGACAGTAGAACAATATATATAAAAAAATTGAATCTTTAATAAAAGTCACCAAAAAATGCATGCTTAATTGCCTTTGTGTGTCATTTCAAGGGTGCAACAGAAACAAGAGCTCATGAGACCATACAGTATACCATGTTTACAGCCATGTGTTTAATTTAATCATATTCTGTGTAGATACAATCAATAAATTAAACATAATTTGTTTAAAAAAAATATATACAGCTGTGCAAGTACAGAAAATTAGTATAATGCATTTTTATTATTATTTTGGGGATTTTACCAGTAACCTTCAGCAAACATTTCTTGAAGTAAACCTTCTGCTCAGTTCATGTTGTTGGTCTGATTTTTCTCCGTCGGTCTGATATTTGGTCTCTTCCGTCCTGTTCAGCTGACTTCTTGTAGATCTGATGTCATAAACCAGCACAGCAACAGCAGCTACGCCCACCACAGCAGAGGCGACCAATCGGACCACAGCTTCAGTAAAACCACAACAGCGAATGCAGTCTGGGAAGAAAACGAAAAACAAACACAGAGTCAAAATATTGCATTTAGCTGTCTTTTAGACAGACTCATAGGTGCCAGTTTTGTGGGTTATTATTAGGAGCTCAAGCATCCATTAAACAGGCAAAGCATCTGTGAGATTTGCTTTGTGTTTTCATGCACATTTTCCTTGTGTGGCAACATAACTTGTTTGGCTTCACTTCTCTGTTTCGCATCAGTTCTCTGTTCCTGTAAATTTCAAAAGGAATATGAAAAAGCAAATGCACCCCACCCTCATGTCTTAAATAAAGCGCTTTGGATAAAGGCATCTGTCTTAGACATAAATGTGATGTAAATGTAAATCTTCTCATTTTAATTGTTTCATGTGGTTGATTTTTTAAGGCACCAACCAGCAGTAACATAAGTTTACTCTATGTTTGGCCTCAACTGGATCTGTGGCTTATTGAGTTTTGAATTCAGAGTGCAGAAAGTATGTTTACAAAAAAAACAAAACAAAATGAGACTAACATGCCTAAACCTAATGTTCTGGTCTGTAAATAAATGGTAATATCACCTGACGTACCTGAACTTGGCTGATAGAGCTCAGTAATGTTGGCATCCTCAGTCTGGTTGACAATTGAATTGTTCACCATGCAGTTGAACGACACACAATTTGTGCCTGAATTTGATCTTTCTGGTAAAGAAGAACTGTGTGCTGATAATGACAGATTTTACTGTGGCATCATATCTTAAATGTTCATAGATGTTCAGTTTTTAAATTGAATTAAAGTCACTGATATCATAAAAGGTGAATGAGAAGTATATTGCAAAAAAATAGTAGAGAACAAAAATATAATTCAAACAAGGGGCAAATTATGCTGTGATTCTCTAACCTACCATAGACTGTAACATTGAAATTTATGTAGCTGGTTTCTCTGATGACAATTGCTAGTTGATAAAGTCCAGAGTCTGTGGTTCTGGTGTTTCTGATGGTCAGAGATCCAGTTTGATCCAGTGTTATTCTGTCTCTGAATCTCCCATCAACATCAAATGTTGAGTTAGTTTGAGCGAGTCTGTTAATTTCAGCTATTCGAGTGTTTCTGAATATCCACTGTATTAGTAAATATTTCTGTATTTCACTAACATCAGTGTTTAGAGAGACAGAATCTCCCTCCATCACTGATATTATCTTCACTTCATCTGTCACATCTAGAGAACAAACAAAAACATGTTTTGTCATAGACTCCACAAAAACGTAATGCTGTTTATTAATGACTAAACTAAATCAATTTCTGTACCCCCATAATCATTGGCCCCTGTGCTTTGGCCCGAAGCCATAATACATCTCTGTGTACAATAAATATCTGATTTAAACCATGTCTGTCACTGTTCATTAAATTGAAGAAAAAATAATGTTAATGAAAAAAGCTGATGAGAATTACTGAACTGGTTTGTTCCTGATGATTTTATTTGTGCATCAACAGAAGTGAAACATAAAACATGATCTGTGTATCAGTTTTTACACAGCTAACCTTTTATTCAGCTAACCTGTTACTGATTGGCTCATGGGCATATTTAGTTTTCATACAGAGTATATTAAATGGTTTAAATTACCTTACAAGAGCTAGATTCTTGTTGAAAACATTGATTTGAACTTGCTTGTTAATGAATCAAATATTACTGTGCAAATATTCAAAGCAATTAATAATAATAATAATAATAATAATAAAAAAAAAATCCTGACCGATTTCAAAAACAAACTTATTTTTCTGAAATAATAACTTACCAAATAGACACCACAAGCACACTGAGCGCAAAACAAAAGCATAAATCATATTTCCCGAACGTTCGCCCACCACAAAAACAACGGGTGCTCACTGCAGAGCCAAATAAATCAAATGGGTGGAGCTCGACTTGTTTATGTTTAGGGTGGGCGGAGCTCTGTCGACACGTGTATGCGGGCACGCTCACTGAGACCTGCTGCGGCTAAACAAATTCTTAAATAGTATTGTCTTGTGAATAATGTACACACACACACACATATACATACACACACACACACATATATATATATATATATATATATATATATATATATGATATGATTTGACAGTTTATTTTAATACATATCAAAAATCTAAAAGGTCTGTGCATAATACCTGACGTAGATTCAAATCTACAGTTCGTTTTGTGACTGTAGTCATTCTCCTTAAATGCTACTGAGTTTTAATTTTTCATATACATCTTTTATGTATATATATATCATTCATACGCATCTAGAAACATATTTTGTTGATCCTATATAGTAGTTATAGTATATAGATGGTTAACTGTTGTATAGATATATAATTGCTTTTCTTATACTTGTCATGACATTTCGTATGACAATAAAGCTCGACTTGACTTGACTGTAAGGGCGTTGAAGCACCTAAAACTGATCGTAAAATAAAAAATAAATAAATAAATAAATAAAAAAAATATCCCTCAGTACTGATGTTGTACTTGGTGAAATCACGTTCACCAGTCGGTGACCTATATACTCAAGTTTCAAGTTTCAACATTCACCTCACGCCTGCGCTTGTAAGCGGACACTTTTGGTGACGAAAATTACTTGTATGAACCTTTGCGGAACGCGGACGGCCGAAGTATATTTTGGGCTTTAAATGTCATATTCAAGAAAAGTCGAGACTGTCCGCTGCTGTCGCTGTTATATTTTAGTGTATTTTGGGAGATATTCGCACTTGTAGCAGGTTTGGGCGCGGCAGGAAGGATGGCAGGTTTGGGCAATCCATGAAGACTGAACCTATTGGATATGCAGCAGAGCAGAACAATATAACTAAATTCCATTTATCATTACGTTTGAAATCTACACAGCCCTATAAAACATACAGAGGATGGCATTGCTGGGTCTTTTCTTATTATTCGTGGACGGTAAGTGGATTTCTCTCTTGGAAGAAAAAATATTTTTTGGTTTCATTTTAGCAGAGGTCAACTTTCAGTGTCTACTTGCTTGAAAGTAAATGAAAGGAAGTCAAACAGGTATTTACATGTTCCATTGCTACGTTTGTCTGCAGGCATTTTTGCATTTTAATCTGGACTAAAACATGTCAGTCTAGAAAAGATTTTCTTCTTCTTCTTCTTATTATTATTATTATTAACAACAACGACAACAACAACAACAATAATAATAATTAATAATAATAATTTTTATATGTTTCTCTAAAAGTAACAGTTAAATATTTATAATGAAAACTTTTTGCTTAAAATAAAATAAAATAAAAAACATTTGCTTTGCATAAAACATTTGTACAATAAAGTATTGTTTCCACCCAGCGAGAAGAAGAGAACGAAATTATCACTTTCTGACAATCTGGCCCAGGTATCACTAAGAAAACGGTAGAAATATAAGAAAATCGGAGGAAGTTACTGATGCTGATACATTCACTGTTTTTGTTTTACTGTAAACGTGTCTGTCAACAACAAAATAATGACTAAAGCTGCAAGATATAACACAAATGAAACAATAAACAATAATTGTTTATTGTTAATAATAATAATTATTTTTAATCTAACATTTATATATATATATATATATATATATATATATATATATATTTTTTTTTTTTTTTTTTTTTTTCTTTGCAGAAAATGAACTTGAAGTGGCATTATACATACACCATTAAATACACCTAAGAGGTAACATGAATACAGTTAGAACTGCGTAAATATTCATAATGAGTTTTAAATAAGTGATATTGTTGTATTTAAATAATATTTTGATATGAAATGGTTAAACCTAATGGTAGCCAGTCGGGTTTTAAACTTGAAGGTCGCGGGTTCGAGTCTCAGTATCTGCAGGAATTGTCACTTTCACTTTCACTTTCACTTAAATGGAACTAAAACCGCCAGTAGGTGGCAACAAGTCACTGTGTTAATATGTGAGTTTAGGAGTGAAGCGAGTGTCACACCCCTGGAATATTTGTATTGGTTTTTCCCTCATGTGCCCATATATGGTTGTTCCTGTTCTTGTTGCGTCATTATTAGTTAATCACCATCACCAGTCTGTGTATCATTAGTTTGAGTTCTGTTCTTTGTGTCGGGTCTCATCAATGAGTATGTGTTCCTGCCTTCCTGTTGTGGATTTACATTATAGACTTTTCATTGCATTTCATCTTCGTGTTGCGCCTTTCTTCTCACGTGTTGTGACGGCAAGTAAGTCATTAAATCAATGACCTTGTCCCAAAAGCACTTTATGTGCACTTGTGGTCTTACGGAATTACAATGGCCGCTGCGTGCCCATATCTATTAAGTCCACGAGACCATAGGCGTCCCATTCGCCATTATAGCATTCAGAAGGGTGCTCGTGAGCACCCCCCTTTCGTCCGATCGGAGCCCTCTATACGCACTTCTGCCGAGCCCGCACTGACATCAAACACTGCTGTGTTAACTCGGTGACAAAATAACAATTAATAATAATAATAATAATAATAATAATAATAACAAACTCTGCTTTGGCTTCGTTGTAACTTGTTTTTTTTTTTTTTCCTCGGTGAAATAGAGAGACAATGTTGTCTCTAAAATGTAACAAAATATTACTTTTCTTTACTGAACTGCTGTATAAAGTCAATATTACATTTGAAATCATGCCGATTTTTGGGAAAAACCAGCACCCTTGAGCCACATATACATTACTATCTATGTGCCTGGGCTACCATGCCCACAGGTTTAACATTAGTGGCCCATGTTTTTACTCATGTTTTTTTTTTTTTTTTTAATTAATTTTTTTTTAATAGTACTTTTCGTTTCATTCACGTTGTATACAGTAATGCCGTATCTGCATGTTTTTTCAGTTGAACTTAAGTTTACTGAGGTTAATCAGATTAAGCTATATTTATAATTGTTAATTTATGTTCTGCAGGTGTGTTTAGTGCAGAAACAAATGAGTCAATGTCAGTGATGGAGGGAGATTCCATCACTCTACACACTAATCATACTGAAATACAGAACCGTGACACAATACTGTGGCTGTTTGGACCTAAAGACTCTCTCATATCTCAAATAACAAGAAGGGACGATTTTACCTCATTTTTTGTCACCGATGATGTGGGATTCAGAGGCAGATTACAGGTGGATCAAAATACTGGATCTCTCACCATCAGAAACACAAGAATCAAACACTCTGGACAATATAAAGTAACCATCGCTAGGGAAAAGACTACAACCAAGAAATTTAATGTTACTGTAATTGGTGAGTGTATAAGAATACAATCGCAATACTAGCAATGGTGAATGTGACCGCACCTTTACACAACTCTGCTCCAATTTCTATATGAAGATTTGATGCTGCATAAAAGCAGCATTAAAATATTCCAGCACTGATTTAATTTGTATTCCAGGTGTGGTTGGTGAGACGGGTGGAGTGAAGTCGGTATCAGTGACGGAGAGAGATTCTGTCACGCTACAGAATCATGTTCCTGAAGTACAGAGAGACGATCTGATAGTGTGGAGGTTTGGAGATAAAGGTGTCCTCCTTGCTAAAATCGATGTGGAAACCAAAGAGATCTCATTAAACGATGCTGATGAGAGATTCAAAGGCAGACTTAAGTTGGACCAGGCTGGATCTCTGACTATCATGAACACAAGAACTGAACACGCTGGAGTTTATGAAGTACAGATCCGAGGCCGCGAGAGCTCACAGCAATTCCTTGTTTCTGTCAGTGGTGGGTCTTTGTAGAGCAAGTCTTTTAAAGTAATGATACAGCTAGGTCAGCGTTTAAAACATACTTGATCAATTTATGGGAATTCTTGGTGTTTGAGTAACAGAACTTTTTATTACATTGTTTTAACTGCACGGAAGTAAAAATTTATTATGGATTCTGTTTGCTTTTGACACAACACAACACATCCAGTGTAGTCAAGCGTCATGGACTGAATGCAGTGGACGTGACCTATGGTGCAATAATGTATATCTTCGGAGCGGCGGATTGCTAATCATTCGATTTATATTGGGAATTTGGCACGGCTTTGCAAATCTTTTAATCCAGATCGAATTCCGTAGCGGGTTCGTGAATCATTTAATTCAGCTCGGGAATTTGTAGCATGGATCGCGAATCATTTGATGTAGATCGGAACATCGGAGCGAGTTTGTGAATCATTTGATTCAGATCGGGACTTCTGAGCCCGGATTGCCAATCAGTTTATTGAGATCGGGACTTCAGTGAAACTTACTTTCTTTCTTTCTTTCTTTCTTTCTTTTTTTTTAAATTACACAACAGGGAAGATCAAACCATAAGGCAATACAGTTATAAAAAAAAAAAAATAGAAAGAAAGTGTACATCATTTTAGATGTTGTGTCCTTGAATTCACAGCAGCATAAATTTTTAAATGTTTTCAAATCCTCACATTCACTGTCTCTCTGCAGCTGTTCCTGATCCGGCTCGGTCTCCAGCTGCTATAGGTGGGATAGTGACTGCTGTTTTGTTGTTTCTAACTGCATTTGTAGCTGGTGTTGTGATTTACTATCGCCGCAAGATCTCTGACCTAAAAATGCATGTGGGTGAGTATTAAAGCTGATACAAACAATGCAAAAACAATGAGTTTTATTAAGCTACAGCGTAATTTAAATGCATGTTTCATAATCAATATTTAAAGGTTTTTGCTTGATTAATCATATTGCATATCACAGTATTAGGGAAAATGTCAGTTTTACAGCAATGAACATAAGGTAAAATTTAGCTTGCTCTCATGAACACATTTCTATGTGATGCTGTGACAGTTGAAGAGAAGTCAGTGGCAGATGGAGATTCTGTTACTCTAAAAACTGATACTGAACTACAGAAAGTTGATAAGATCCAGTGGTACTATATAGAAGACAACAATCTCATTGCTGAAATCAGTGGAGCGTCCAGGAAAAGAACATGTGATGGTGTTGATGGGAGATTCAGAAGCAAACTGGTGCTGGATAAGAAGACTGGAGATCTCACCATCAATAACATCATGCTTAATCACTCTGGACTCTATAAACTCAAGATCAGTGGCAAAAACAAAAGAACTGAAAAGAGATTCATTCTTACCGTCAAAAGTGAGTAGATCGATGATTTTATATTAATATATAAAGCGTGACATGAAATTTATGAAGCTATTATGAAAATGAATGATGAGGAATCATTTAGTTCTCTACTAATATATGGGACATTAGTAGAGAACTAAATGATTCATCATCATTCATCATCAGTTCACTAGATTAAAATGTCATCTAAATGTATGTGATAATGAAAATGCAAACTAAATTCCTTCACACTTTTTTGTCTTCTCTATTTGTGTTTCTCTGTGTTTGTACATATAGTGAGGACAGTGTCAGCAGTCGTGGGAGAAGATGTCCCTTTAAATACAGAGATCGAAGTACAAACCGATGATCTGATACTGTGGACATTCGGAGCTGAAAACAATCTCGTTGTTAAAGCTGATTCAGGAACGACTAGTGTTGGTGCGAGATTCAGAGAGAGACTGAATCTGAACAAGACGACTGGATCTCTAATCATCAGAAACATCACAATTGCAGACTCAGGACATTTTAAACTGCAGATCATCAACAGCGAACAGAGCCGATTCAAGAGATTCAGTGTCACTGTTACTGGTGAGTTGAACAACATTTATTATAATAACTATTTATTTATTTAAACAGCAGCTCCATCTCTTAAATATCTGATTGGTCGAATGGTGTTCCAAGAATGTGTGGAAGGCAATTCACTTACTTATGTGAGCAACTGTAACATCACCCATATGTAGATGCAGATTTAGTAAAACTGTTTTTTTTTTTTTTTTTTCTTTCATTTTTTATTATTTCTGTTATTTTCTCCATTTTCTATCAGATTCCACAGCAAACAGAGTTGATGAATCACATGGATCGATTGTACTGAATCCGCTCTTGAAAGAAGGACAAGTTCAGTTTGACAGACACACCAGTGACAGTCACTAAGTCATTAACAGTTGTGCTCAACAACATTTTTCTAATTTTATGAAAAGAAAGAAATTAACCCATGTGTTGTTGAACTTTTTTGGTTTTAGATGAACAGGGAAATGTTTATAAAACTCTTTCATAATTGACTCTTTCCTCAGCACTGTTATTTAAGTTGCTGTGCACAGCAAGCACAACCCCCAAGAATATTTCAGTATATTAAAGGAAAGAATAAAGGCACTGTTTTTAATTAGCAACAAAACATCTTTCTTTTTTTTTATCAACATCTGAAATGTTGGCAAGTTCCAAACATCAAACAAAACCAAAATCTAAGAAATTAAAGACTTCAAAAAAAAAAAAAAAAAAAAAAAAAAATCAGATCAGATTCAGAATGATGATCAAAACATGAATTAGCTGAGTCTGAGCCCATCAACACCCCCTAAAGCTCGCACAGTCATATACCTCCTTGGGAGTGACTATATATTTTTAGTTACAGTTTTGTTGTATTTATTATTACGGTGTACATGTCTATTTAATTTACATGCTTCACTAATTAATTTTTCTTTTAGGCTATTGTTGTTTATTGTATACCTACTTTTATGTTTGTTTTCATTTTCTGTATTTCTGTCTTTGTCTCATACTAATAAAGTTTTGTTGACTGACTCTGATAAAGGGAAGAGATTGGTCCATGTAAACATCAGATGGCGCTAAAGCACTATTATAGTTTGCGATCATGCGCTTTAAGTAGCTGCTGCTGTCATAGGAACTTCACTACAGTCTTTCTGGAAAGATGAAATTCTGGCATATTGTGCGTCTCTTTTGTAGCATAAATCAATATGTAATCTCATTAATTACTATATAATCTTCTCTGCTGGTTGTTAGTGGGTCGCTATTGTTAACAAACATCGCTTTCAGTCTAGTGGGTGTGGTGCAGTATTAGGCTAAATCCACTGAAATCAGATTTCGTCGGAATCTACATTATGAAGAGCACTTTATACATCTTTCTGTTTTTATTTCTAATGTCTGGTAAGTGAGTGATTTCCTTAGCACTTTCGGTATCACTTTGCACTTTCGGTATCGCACTTTACATTGGCTGATGTTAAAATTTGGTACGTCCTTCTCCACTACTTTTGCAATATGCTCGTTTGTCGCATTACCTTGTTTCAGAACTCTTGGGCGTATTTTAAAGCATGTGTAACAGTACAGCAGCCAAGAATACATTAATTCAAACCTTAAAATCTGCATTCTGACGCAAAACCAGGTTAAATAAATCTGTGATAACGGACTGCGATTGCTTGATATAGAAATTTACCACGTCTTAACGCCGAGTTTGTGTGATAAATTATTGACTGAAGACCTCAAAGTAGGTTTAAGTCTATTTAAAGGTCAGTAAGACCTATTCATAAGTTCAGATTTAAGAATATTAATGCATTTGAACAGTTAATGCTTTCCCTGCGAATCGAACCCTTGAGCTTTGTTAGCGCCAAATGTTTATCTCATTTTATTATTTATTATTATTATTATTATTATTATTATTATTATTATTGTTGTTGTTGTTGTTTGTATGGATTTGATCATTAATAGGTCACAATGCTAATATGCACAGTTTTTTCAAAGGCCAATATCGTTTAAAGTTTTCAGGAATACAGTTTTGTCAGAAACTATAATAGATGAGTAGGTGGAGTCAGTTCTGTAGTTGGGGAACATTTGAAATCCAAAATCAGTGATATCAAGTGTTGTGAAATCAAACAAAAACAATCAATTCCACAAATTTTCACGTTTAAATACTGCCAATTTGTATAAAAGCATCTGCAAAATTGAAGTAAAATGTGGTTCATCCTACATCTAGATCTTTATTCTAGATCCACTTAGGCCTACATGATCTGTTTTGTCATTACTTCGTCAAGACTGTTCTAAGGCTGAGTAAGACAAACTGTCGCTGGACACACTGATCTCGATTACGATAGGTCTGTTTCTGTTTGTTCCTCAGGTGTGTATGTTGCTGATGAAGTAAAGTCAGTATTGGTGAAGGAAGGAGATTCTGTCACTCTGAACCCTCATCTTAATCAAACACAGAGATTTACTATGATACAGTGGCGGTTTGGCGATATCAGTGTAGTCATTGCTGAAATCTATGTAAATGAGACCTCATATCCCAGTGAAGAGAGATTCAAAGACAGACTGGAGCTGAACCAGACTGGATCTCTGACTATCAAGAACATGAGAACCACAGACTCCGGACTTTATAAACTAGAGGTCCACCACAACAGTACAGCTTCATATATGATATTCAGTATTACGGTCTATGGTGAGGACATATTTATTATTTTAATAATTTTGTAAATAATTATACTACATGTTTGACATTACTGACACCTGTATACTGACCTGTCATATTGTGTAATTGTTTAA
>JAHKKF010521957.1:9570-30870 GCA_019740295.1 Labeo calbasu
TGAAGTTGAGGGAGAACATGAGATGGGAGTTTTTCGACACACCCTACCTGTCATGAACCGGAACAAAAACAAGAGTTCAGGCAGAGCAAGACAAGACGAGCGTTTGACATTAAAAAGTATATCAATTGTATTATTTTTATGAAAATAACAGATCGTTTCGCTAGACAAGACCCTTCTTCCTCAGCTGGGATTATTTACAACCACATTTTGGATCGTTTGAAGCCGCATTTAGTCCATTATATGGAGAAAAATCCTGAAATGTTTTCCTCAAAAAACATAATTTCTTTATGACTGAGGAAAGAAAGACATGAACATCTTGGGTGACAAGGGGGTGAGTACTTTATCTTTATATATTCGTTCTGGAAGTGGACTTCTCCTTTAACCAAACTGCAATTTTTGGGAGAAAAAAACCTTCCATTGGGATGCATTCAATAGTTTGTGTTTAAATCTTCTGACTCCAAAGAATGGCACCTATTACCCTGCCAAACAAAAAAACAGCTGGTTGGCTGGTTTTAGCTGGTTATCCAGCCTGGTCTTAGATGGTCATAGCTGGTCGCAGGGTGGTTGAAAAGGGTTTTTGGCCACTTCTTTAGCTGGTCAGGCTGGGAAACCAGCTAGAACGACCAGCTAAAACCAGCCTGACCAGCCTAGCCAGGCTGGAAGACCAGCTAAAACCAGCTATTTCCAGTTTAAACCAGCAAAGACCAGCCAACCAGCTTAAGCTGGTTTTAGCTTTTTTTTTAGCAGGGTAAACAAATTAAAAAATGCTCCTGTAAACTCGAGAAAACAAGTGAAGGCCACTTGTCAACAAATCCACATACTGTGCACTACATGTGACAGGACCTTGGCTTGCATGTGATTAAAATGAACCGTCAGTGTCCAACTAACCATATGTTGATCTGGCATGCCGGTGGTGAGGAGGTACACGCCTCGAGTCAAGGACGATTCGTCCTGCACTTCCTCCTCTAGAGCGCGCTGTAGAGCAGCTAAAGTATTACGACCCCCGACACACTCGACTGCCTGAATCCACCTGAAGAGAAACACACACTGAGTAAATAACAAGATTTATCACCAAAAGACGGGCTTCAATTAAACTCTAGACCAGAAACCAGGTCAGGCTATATTAGGAAATGCACACAGGCTCCACAGATTTACTGTTTGGAGATGAACTTAAACTGAACTTGGGAACAAAAACAAGTGCTAGAATGAAATACAGAACTGAAACGGAGTACGACTAAGTGAACACAGAATGAAATGCCTAAAAATGGATTGACTAGTTAAGTTTTTTTTTATTGACCTGAGTTTCAATCTTTGATCTGGTGGTGCAGTATGAGTAATAGCAATAGAGATGCATTAGCAAACACCACTAATGAAAGTTCTTCAAAAACAGAAGGAGATAGAGAAAATAACAACAGAATGTGAAGTCAAAAGCACATCCTGTCCTCTTACTGCCAAACAGCTTGAAGGTTTTCATGGGTGGAGGGAACCATCTTCTCCTGCCATGACTTGACATCTGATCCAAAACTGTGATGAACAATGACAAGATCACATACAATAGAGTGAATGTGGCAGCAAATGGGAAATGAACTCAACGTAGATGACAAGTTCACACAAAAATAAAAGTTCTGTCATTAATTACTCACCCTCATGTCGTTTCAAACCCATAAGACCTTTTTTCATCTTCGGAAGATTGAGATTAATTAAATAACAGGTAACCGGCTGAGTCATATAACATGATGAAATGCTCTGGAGTAAAGCCGTGCAGCTGCTCTGCTGTATTAAGAGCAGGTATGTGCGCTGCACTCTCAGGCAAAATCTATTAAGACTTCTATTTATGCCAGACTAAAGTAGATCGCTCATGACTATGCTAAAACAGGAGCAGACAACTGCCGAAGACTGACGATAAATGGTACAGAGGCTTTAGTCTGGCTTATTGCTGCCCTCATTTCCTCTGCGTAAGTGCGTGTGATGATGCAAATATGATTCCGTTATTAATAAAGAACACCGGCACTGATTTATAAAAAGCAATTTATGAATGTGATGTGTTTGTACAGGCATCTATGTTGGATGGCCCGTAGAGACCAATTCAATGTACCCTTACAAAATTACTCTTTTAAAAATAAAAGGGGCTTTCACAGTGATGCTGTAGAAGAACCATTATTGGTTTCCAAAGAATCTTTCAGGTTTTTAAAAGAACCTGTTTTTCTTAGTGTGACGATATATAAATCTGAAGATCATTTTCCACTAGTGTAACAAAAAGAAAGATATACAGTCAAAAGTTTACATACAAAATGTTAATATTTTACCAAAATAAGAGGGATCATACAAAATGCATGACCTGAATAATATATTTAACATAAAAGACATTTACCTATAGTCTACAAGAGAACATAATAGTTGGATTTATAAAACTGACCCTGTTCAAAAGTTTACATACACTTGATTCCTAATACTGTGTTGTTACCTGAATGAACCACAGCTTGATTCACAGACTTGTTCATGAGTCCCTTGTTTGTCCTAAACAGTTAAACTGCCCACTCTTCTTCAGAAAAATCCTTCAGGTCTCACAAATTCTTTAGTTTTCCAGCATTTTTGTGTATATGAACCTTTTCCAACAATGACTGTATGATTTTGAGAACCATCTTTTCACACTGAGGAAAACTGAGGGACTCATATGCAACTATTACAGAAGGTTCAAGTGCTCACTGATGCTCCAGAAAGAAACACAATGCATTAAGACACAGGGGTGAAAACTTTTGAACAGAATGCTCTTTATGCAAAAATGCTGAAAAACCAAAGAATTTATGAGACCTGAAGGATTTTTCTGAAGAACAGTGGGAAGTTTAACTGTTCAGGACAAACAAGGGACTTATGAACAACTATCACTAAACAAAAAAACAAAATAGCTGTGGATCCTTCAGATATCAACACAGTATTAAGAATCAAGTGTATGTAAACTTTTGAACGGGGTCATTCTTATAAATTCAACTATTATTTTCTTATGTGGACTATATGTAAATATCTTTTATGTGATGTATCTTATTCAGGTCAGTACTAAATAAAAAATAACATGCATTTTGTATGATCCCTCGATCCCTCTTATGTTGGTAAAATAATGAACATTTTGCAGATTCTGCAAGGTGTATGTAAACTTTTGACCTCAATTGTATCTATGTTAAATGTTCTGTCATAGATGCCAATAAGAGAGCATACTAGCTATGAGGTGGTAATACTATAGTACTTTGATGTATATCAGCAGCAAAAATAGACTAGGACTTAAAAACAGCTTGACACTTGTACCAACCTAATAAAAAACTATTGCCTGCTGCATTATCTAGTTCATATATACAGGCCTATTAATTTTTCGAGACTGAAAAAGACTGTGTTGCCAGGATCCACCACCGCAACTTAAATAGGCTGGTCAGATGATGTCAGAATTTTTCTCCTATTAAAATCTTTGTTTATTTACTTGATATCTAAATGTGGGATCGACAGCTGGACCACAGTCGACAAGTCCATTGAGAAAAGTCTCAGTACTCCCTATCGCCAGTTTGTTCCTGTTTGTACCTGTAAATGTGAACTGATCATCTTTTCATATTTACTAGTTATAGCATGAATAAACACGTATGAACATCAGAGGGTATTTTATTTCAACCGCGAAAAGCTGTCAACACAAACCAATTGGTTTGTTTGTCGAGCAAAATGGCAGATTTAATTGGTCAGATCGCCTGTCAATCAAGCTCCCAACAAAGGGTCAATTGTACAATGTAAAGTATAACTCATAAAGCATAAATCATTAGATTGAAAGGGTTTTAGTCAAGTGTGTTTGAACTTTTCACTGGTATATATGGAAAATCTCAAAATATAAAATGACTTCTAGAGAAAAAAGGACAGGAGACTTTGAGACTAAATGACAAAGCAGATCATAATCTGTCACACTATAAATGAGTGAAAACACCCTGACGGTGTGTTTGACCTACGCAATGACATTGAAGCTGTGTTTGTTGGCCAGCTGCTCTTGCAGTAGTATTTGGAGGGCGTGTTGGAGATGGAGCTGGTAGTGGGCGTTCATCCCAGACATGTCCAGAAGAACCTGCACCCTGTGTGGTGAAGAGCAGAGAAAGAGCAACTGAGGCACACAAACACACTCCACATCCCTGGATATTCCTGGCCCAGCAAAAACATCAGCGTTAATGGATTTCCACAAAAGTCACAGGCTGGAAAACGAAGATCAATATGCACTAATACTTAAATTTGTCTTACAAGAATAAACAGGGTTTGTGCTGACCACAATGCATTTTGTGTGGTGTGTTTTTCAATTACTGGCTGCTGAGAGCATTTAAAAAACATTCAAACTATCAAGACTGTAAAGTACACTTCTGCTGTTGTTGTTTTGTATATTGTATGGTCTATGCCAGGAGTTCTCAACTATGGCTCACGAGGTCCATTTTCCTACAGTTTAGCTCCAAAATTGATCAAACTCACCTGCCTGTAACTCTCTAGTGATCCTAAAGACCTTGATGAACTTGTTCAAGTGTGTTTGATTAGGGTTGGAGCTGAAATCGGCAGGAAAATGGATCTTGCAGACCAGAGTTAAGAACCCCTGGCCTATGCAGTGCAGCAATTATGAATACTTTTCAATGTTTAATTTTAGGGATAATTAGGGGTTCAAGCACGTAGTGCTGAAATCCTATTGCAATCAAAAAATCAAAAATCTCCATGTAAAACTGATCAGACGGACCAAACCGTAAGTCATAGAGACTTGAAACTTGGAGGGATGGTAGTACTCACATCGTCCAACGTGACCAAAGCTTGCTCCAATCAGCCTGACGGGGGTGCTACAGCGATCAGAAATACGAAATTGCTCATAACTCCTTAAACGTTTGTCGCATGTTGTTGAAATCCTTGGCTCACACTGGACAAAGCTAAATTTTTTTTTTTTTTTTTTTTTTTGAAAAACCTACTTTTGTGAACTAGTCCTAGGTTTTTCATCCGATTGGAACCAAACCAGGATTCTCTGGAAAGTAAATATCAATAATTATGAAAAAAATTAACTTTCGACTCACCGTCACAAAAGAATGCCAAAATGTTCGAAAGGGGCAGCGCCGCCTTTACTAAAACGGCTCTAACTTTTGAACGGAATGAGATATCGTCGCCGAACTCACAGCGCGTATGTAAGAGCTGAATCTGACATCACATAAAAAAAGTCATGGAGCCTGGCCAATTGGAGGTGCTACAAGAGGAAAAAAAACGTAAATATGGCCATAACTATCCTTGTCCTATCGACGTGAAAATCAGTATGCACACTATTGGTGTCTATTAGGACATTTGCGTATCTCAAAAAACCATAGGCCAATGAACTTTGAGCATATTAGACAAGGTCAACAGGGGCCGACTGGAATGAAACTTGGTGAGCCTGTTTGATTCATAGCCCTAAAGGTATGTGAGAAATTTGAAAGAAACTGGTGCATTTTTGAAGGTCGCAAACAATTGTATATTCTGTGCTTTTTTTTCACACATACGCACAATATTCATATCATATGATAGAATTCCTCGCGCCGAACAACTTTGCCTCTAGAACCACTGCTGTCAATCAAACCATTAGTTAAATACTTGAGAAGATGTTGAAAACCTACTTTTGCGAACTAGTCTTAGGTTTTTCGCTCGATTGGAACCAAACCAGTGCAGGAAGATTCTCTGGAGAGTGAATGTCAGTAATTATCAAAATACGTTGAACTATCAACTCTCTGTTGCAAAGGGACGCCAAAACGTTTGAAAGGGGCAGGGCTGCTTTTACTAAAACGACTCTAACTTTTGAATGGAATGAGACATCTTTGCCAAACTCACAACATGCATGTAAGGGCTGAATCTGACGTCATATAAAAAAAGTTGTGGAGCTTGGCCAATTGGAGGTGCTATAAGAGGACAAAAAACATAAATATGGCCATAGCTATCCTTGTCCTATCGACGTAAAAATAAGTATGCATGCTATTGGTTTAAAGTGCCATAAGTGTCTATAAGGACATTTGCGTATCTCAAAAAACATGGTCGCCATAGACCAATGAACTTTTAGCATATTAGACAAGGTCAGCAGGGGCCGAATGGAATAAAACTTGGAGGGCCTGTTTGATTCATGGCTCTAAAGGTATGTTGGAAATTTGAAAGAAATTGGCGCATTTTTCAGGGTTGCACACGATTGCATATTCTGTTTTTTTTCACACATACGCACAATATTCATATCATATGATAGAAATCCTCGCTCCGAACAACTTTGCCTCTAGAACCACTGCTGTCAATTAAACCATTAGTTAAATACTTGAGAAGATGTTGAAAACCTACTTTTGCAAACAAGTCCTAGGTTTTTCGCCCTATCTGAGCCAAACCAGTGCAGGAAGATTCTCTGGAGAGTGACTATCAGTAATTATCAAAATAAGTTGAACTATCGACTCTCTATTGCAAAGTGACGCCAAAACGTTTGAAAGGGGCAGGGCTGCTTTTACTAAAACGACTCTAACTTTTTCACGGAATGAGACAACTTTGCCAAACTCACAACACGTATGTAAGAGCTGAATCTGAGGACCTCTGAAATTTGAACACCTATTAGACAATGTTAATGGAGGTCGATCAAAGTCAAACAGTGGGCCTGTTTGACTCACAGCCCTAAAGGTCAATGAGAAATTTGAAAGAAATCACCCACTGGGGGGTAATATTTGAATTTTTCAAGGGCTTAAACAATTGCACATTTTTTCACACTTACACACAATATCCATATCATACGATAGATATCTTTGTCCCAAACAACTTTGCCTTGTAAAAAACACTGCAGTACAATTCTCTAGACTCTCAAGGTCAATAATTATCAAAAAAATGTTGAAATTTACCCTATAACAGGTTGTTTAGAAAAGGGGCCTGTCAAAATATGCCTAAAAGCCTATAAAGCCTAAACAAAAACTCAAAACTTCACAAAACATAGTGAGCACGAGACAGGTGATTCTAAACAAACATGCAAAGTTTTAGGGAGATCGGACCACAGCTGGCGCTATAACAGTCATAAACATTTAATTATTGTAAATTACCAGGATTTGCCAAGAAATGCTTTTTTAGTTATTAATTTAAGTGGTTACAGGCTTGCTAAATAACATGTAATGTTTTTTTTTTTCATATGTGCTTAAATGTCTTAAAGCACTTGAAACCTGGCAATCACTGCTTGCAGCCATATTGTAGTTTACTTTTATAACATAAATAATTCTGGTACTCAAGTCCTCAAGTAAAGTCAGACGAGAACTACAAGTGGAGCTCCAGTTCCCAGGAACAAAATGCAATGTTCATTGCTGCACAAGTGTCTGTTGACAAAATTGCTATGCTATTGTGTACTTCCAATTTTATGCTAAAGTGTACTTCTTTTTAACAAGGGAGATCAATGTATATTGTTCTCTATGCCATTTGCTGTGCCCTTCAGAACATAAAAGCTCCCTATTATTTGTGAAGTTCACTGTGCAGGGTGAAACATATCTATTGTCTAAAATTGGGGTGTTTTGGAAGGCCAATGTCCTGCAGTGTTTAGCTCCAACTTGTCTCAACACACTTGCCTGGAAGTGTCTAGTATGCTTAGTAAGACCTTGATTAACTGGTTCAGGTGTGTTTAATATGGGTTGGAGTTGAACTCCGGAGGACAGTGGTTCTGCAGGAGAACGACTGAACACCCCTGGTCTAAAGGTTCTCACCTCTGCTCACATACGGTTCCCCATATCTGCCGGCTGCCCGTCCTGTTCAGCCACTGAACTCTCCTTTCAAACAGACGCACAGCACCCATGAGTCGCTTCTGGACGCCACATGAAAGATTAAATAGAATCAAAAATAGAGAATGTCAGAAATTCTAGACTGATGGACAAAAACATACAAAATCCATTTAATTACAACTTTATTTAATAGCACACGTCCTTACTCCCTGACAGATATCATGGAGCTGTGACAGCATTCAGTTAGGTAAATAATACAACATTCAGTAATGTTGAGTGTTCAGGTTTGAAGACATGCATTTGGAAGAATTTCTGAGAGCAGCCCAGTGGCTAATGCAGTCTTCAAGTAGTGATGGAAGACATGAATGACAACGTGAAAATGTGTTTACTTTAGTGTTGTGACACTGGAAGGGATGTGTCAATCAAATATGGTGGAAAAAAACTCTCTAATGGAATGAAATGAATAACTGAGAAATCTTCAGTGCTGTATACACGCTGAAGAAAATTCACTCAGATGACTAATTTGTTCCCTCATTTTAGCTAAGTTGCGGCTAAGTTATACTAATTTGCTCCCTCATTTAAATTTAGTTAAATTGTAGCCACAGTTGAACTAAAACAGGGTAACGGATTCCTTGTAGGATTGCACCTGCTTTTACATGGTTTCTAGTTGGCATGATATAAAATGTACCTGGTACTTTTGCAATGATGGAAGATCAACATGCAAATTCTTTACTGTTCCATCATGCCACTCAAACTGTACCATGACCCGCTGCAGACAAACACAGTGAGTTAGTTCAGTAAGTGTGCTGTACAGGTGAACAGATGGGCCTCAAACTCAATTCATAAATGCAGCAGGACATGTTCATCACCTCATGAACTGTAGAGGAAACAGTCTTTCCCAAGATTGGCACAAACGTCTCTTGCGGGGAATAGGCATTACGAGCCAGCAGCTGATACAGATCCAGCTTCTGAGCTGCATGAACACAACAGTTAGCCAAGACTAACCACTCTGATCAAAGAGACTTACCCAGCATAAAAACTGGCAATGAAACGGACACATGCAAATATGTTTGTAAGATTTACAGATTGTACTTTTTGGTGGTTACACTGAATATTTAGTCCATCCTAAAATTCATTTGATATTTAAAGTCAATGTTAAATAGCAAATTATCATATTTACTTTCTTAAATTCTCAAGGGTATGAAAGTCTTGCCAGTTTTTTATTGTCCTTTTGTTGAATATTCTGTTTCGTTCAGAAATATGCCATATGTGTCACGTGTTTGTAATATTACAGAGGTGAATTGGGTCGCAAATACTGTTTCGTGTTGAAACTGCAAAGTGAACACAACAGACATTCGGATTGCCGGATGGCAAATACCCTTCAGGCCGTGGGTTTTCAGCCATTCACTGGATGTGGTGGGTGTTGGGCCTGTGGGTTGGATGCACAATGGAGCACTGAGAGCAGAACTTCCAGGACTGAAGTCAGAAAGAGTCAGACTGTCCAAACCTGTGGAGATCTGTGAAGGTAGAAGTGAGAACTTAAAGTGAAAAAGTAAAAGTTACCAACTCCAATAACCAGTGTTGCCAAGTCTCTGTTTTTCCTACGGAATTGGGCTGCTTTAATACTGCTTGCGTGGGTTGTTTTTCATGTCCGTGGGTTAAAGTGACCATAATAACGTAATGTTTAGCTCCTGCAATATTAATTTTACCAGGGGAATCCTGCCAAAAACCATGTATTTTTCCCCCGGAACACGATTTTTACAGGATGACCCCCTCCGAAACGTCATTGGGCTAGTTTTGAGTACAAATGGGAGGGTTTTGTTGCAAGAACCTGGCAACCCTGGGGGTAATACATTACAAGTAGCGCATGTTACATTTTAACAATTAGACTTTAAGTACTAGTAAAGCAACACATTACTTTTTTTCATTTACAAAAAATGAGTTACTTTAAAAAAAAAAAAAACAAAGTAACTCCATTTGCTTTGTTTTCCCATTTATTGACTGACAGCTCTCCTGTCCCCATGTTGAGAGAAACCAGGAGTAAGGTGTTGTGTGCGCTATATGTGAATATGTTGCTCACTGTAGTTTTAGACTAAATGTAAACACGCATTTACTCATCTAACTTGCACAAAAACCCTTTCAGTATTCCTCAAAATGAATAAAGTGAAATGCAATCTTAGAATATGACGCAAACCTGCAATAACAAGATACGTTGACACAAAAATCCTTTGTCTTTGATTGCTTCAGCCTGAGGCTTATTCATTTCACTTTAGGTGTGAAAGGGCTTTTACATTTTCCAAAAATAGAACATTTTATATTAAAAACAAACGAGCAAGCCCAGGCAAGATGACCAAATGTAACACTAAAGTAATGTGATGCATTGCTTACCATAAAAAGTAACAAAATAATGCAATTAGTATCATTTTTAGGGAGTAACACAATATTGTAATGCATTACTTTTAAAAGTAACTTTTCCCAACACTGCTTATAACTGTACAGCACATAGACATGTACCATAGCAATACCATGTATTATATATGTTAGTATACTTTGTTAGTAGTTCTTAAAGTACACAAACGCAGCAGTAATATTCACACTTGGAAAACAGAGTACATTTTAGCATACTATTAAAAAGAGTAATAATACACATAATAGACTTGAAGAGGAAATTACGTCAAGAGAAATAATATCATTTAAAAGAATATACTAAAGTGTGAACTGAACGTAATATCTTCTGACACTTAACTGTATGTTAAAGGAGAAATTCACTTCCAGAACAAAAATTTTTTACAGATAATTTACTCATCCCTTGTTATCATGTCTTTCTTTCTACAGTTGTAACGTAATTACGTTTTTGTTGGAAAACATTTCAGGATTTTTCTCTGGGTCAACACTGGGTCAGTATTTCTGCAGCGTGTAGGATGATTTTGAAGATAGAGGAGAAAATGAGATAGGAGTTTTTCGACATACCCTAACTGTATTGACCCGGATTACACAGAGTTTCCAATGCGCATCACAGAGCTAGAGAACACAAGCATTTGAGGTAAAAAAGGGGTTTTTGAGGTTTTTTTTTTTTTAAAGAAAATAACTGCTTGTTTCACGAGATAAGACTTCTTCCTCGGCTGGGATTGTTTAGAGGTTTTTGAAGCTGCATTGAAACTGCATTTTGTAAGTTCAAACTTGTGGACACCATAGAAGTCCACTATATGGAGAACATTTCTGAAATGTTTTCCTCAAAAAACATAATTTCTTTACGACTGAAGAAAGAAAGACACAAACATCTTGGATGACAAGGGGTGAGTAAATTATCTGTAAATTTTTATTCTGGAAGTGAACTTCTTTAATTGCAATTACATAAAAATGTATTATAGTTTAAATTTAAATTAAAAGCAATTAGTTGAACTTAACAGTGCTTTTTGACTTAATATATCTATATTTTTGATTTAATATAGATTTGTAATTGCACTTTTGTAATGATGAAACATATTAATCACTTTAAATGTAAATCAAATAACTAATACTTCACAGTTTAATTGTAATCAAGTTTTTTCCATGTGCTTTATGTCAGTCAGAACAACAAAATGAGTGTACTTCCTTAAGGCATAAAGCATAATTATTAAACATGCTTTTTTAAATTAGCTTTTAAAGCAGTACACAAGACAAAACATACTTAGATGATACCATTAATAAAAAAAACATGTAGAACAAAAAGTAGGATGTACATGTAGTTGCAGTGAAGTGTGTGTAACAATTGTGTTGCCTATATGCGTTTCCTAATATATATGTAGAACAGCCTATTTAAAATGTACTTTAAGTTAAAACTTCTGACACACCATTACATATTGCACTTATGTATCAGAGTACAGTATTAAAACAGTATTAAAAATCTCATATCATCGCTCATCCTTGTTACTAAGACAGTACTTTTCTGTAATTGTCTACAGAAGTATTTTAGTGTAAGTGTTTGTAGGATCACCTCTGACTCAACGGTGACAGCTGTGTCTCCCAGTCGACCCTGACGCATGTTCTGAATTTGGGTAAGAACATTCCGAGCTGCTTTAATCTCCACCCACAGCAGATCTACATCTGTACTGCTGTCTACTACACCCTGTAGACAAACACACAAAGATAGTCCTGCGCTATTTATGAAATAAAGTGATCCCAGAAAGTATTTAAACACTGACGGCACAGGAAAATGTCTAAAGGTCATTAAAACAAAATTAGCTGTAATCAAAAACTGCAGGAGCTTCAGTAACTTCACTTGTCTTCAGCTTTTTTTTATATTTCGGTATCTAATAGAATAAAACTCATAGATTTTAAGCGTTTAGGCTGAAGTGTCTGAATACTTTTGGCACCACTGTATGTGATTTCAGCTTCATTTTATTTTAAGAGATTATTGTAAATACATTCAGGATTTTTTTTTTACAGACTACCAGTGAAGCCGAAAACAGGTGATATCTCCCTCCGGAAACTGCTGCCATTTGCTTCACAGTCTCCTATGACAGGACACATCAATCAGTGACAATAATAAAAACATCTTTCTGCATATTACATAAAGACAAGTCTATGATACTCACAATGGCGGCCGGACTGCTGGAGTTGTAGGCGACTGCATGAACAGAGGGTAGTTGGTTTTGAGCTATAAAATCACATATGACGTCTACTGACTGATCAGGGCTGATAATAAAAAAAGAAGAATCAAATAATGAGGTTCCAGTTAAAATTTTGTGTATGCAACTCAAACAGCATGGAGAGTGACCACTAATTTTCAGCTGCCTTGTTTCCAATGAGTTTTTCATATTTGTTTTTTCCATTGACTTGAAACTCTCATAGTAAGTTAAAGTAAGCCACTGCATTACAATATTGTAACATTTGTTTTAAAGCAAAAAAAACTGTTGAAAGAGAGTGTAAAAGAGACTAGATTACGATTTGCAATGCTTCATGGGAGAGGGTTGTTGAGCTATTTATATTCCCAAATTGCACTGACTTTTGTCTTTTAAAGACGAATATAGCAACCACTTTACAACCTCACAATTCATGGTGGCTGAAAAGCATTATATGTTATCACTTAAAATATCTTTCTCTGTAGAGAAAACTAGAGGGATTTTTACTTCTGTAACCCTGCTGTTGCGCTCCATTATGCTGGGAGAGGAAATAGGCCTAGGCTGCCATTTTTAAACCATCTCCACAGACATTACCAATTATAGCACTCTAACTATTTAAGGAAAATGGACTGCAAATATGTCTAAAGCCGGCCGCAAAAGTGAAGGAAATGAAATGGCTGCTGGCTCGAGTTAAGTTAAGAAACAGTGATTCATCACAGCAAGACAAACTCTCACCGAGAGCCCAGGATGATGAGTAGTGTGTCCAGCTCTGAGTGGGTCAGTGCCCTCTGTAGCGCCTGCAGGAGATCACAGCCTCCACCCGCCCGGAGCTGCATGACCCACGCATAGCACTCCCTGAGCCTGAGACAGCATGTGTTCACTCAGAAAGAGCAGACTTTAAGCAAACTCATTCATGTTTCTTTACATGTAGTACAACAAAGATACTGTAGCTATATTCCGAAAAACAAGTGAGCTGTTTCCGTAGGCATCATAGGCGAGCTCCCAGCATGAGGACTGTTTCAAAAGCTAGGTATCATATTGTGCTGCCGTCAACGATTCTTTGTTTTGGCCTTTGTTTTGCACCCTGTTGCTGAAATTCAGCTTTGCCTCAAAGGAATAAAATCCATTTTAAAATATATTCAAATAGAAAACAGTCCTCTTGTAGAGAACCCCAGGTATTAAGACTTGTATGGCTTAATATAACGTAAATGATGTCTCTTACTAAAATATGTATTTAAAACCCCAAAGATTTATGCTATTTAAAAATCCCGCATTGTTTTATACATACTTTGGACTGTGGGGGTGCTATTATTTTGATGAGGTGAAATGGTAGCACTCTGTAAGCAACTGGAGCTGCCCGTTGGAATATAAAATACTAATACAAGGCCGCATTGTAAGTTTTTGGTTGTGATTTTCAGTTGGAAGAGCAACAAGTGAAGCGATGTAAGTCTTCACTGCTTTCCTAGTGATAAGAAAAGACTGTGGACGAATAAAACTTCCTAAAGACCTGCGTCTTTGTTCTCTCCACTCTAGCCCCTAGACCACAGCTATTGAAAGAGCTTACAGTTGGCAGAGACAAGAAACACTAGATGCCATCCTGGCAGGATGTAAACATGCCGACGTTTGTCATAATGCTGCAGCCACTGAAGGAGTTTCTCAGCGTTCAGATTTCACTCGATATCCAGGGGCATTTAGACTCCTTGTGGGGCTTAAGTCTACGCTTGTATCCATCGCCACCTGTATGCTCTTTCAGTAGCTGTGGTCATCGTATCAGTATTTTATTTTCAGAGTTGTGCTGCGGTAAAAGGTAGCAGCAGTAGCTCACCAAGTGCAAACATTTCACGTCATCAAAATAATGGCGCGCCCCATAGTCCAAAATATGTACATCATTTACTTTATATTAAGCCACACAAGTTTTAACAACTGGGGTTCCTTTATATTATAATATATTTTAAAGTATTACCATTTTACTGTATGTTTAATCAAGAAAATGCAGCCTTGGTGAGAAAAAGAGGTTTCCTTTAACAAACAAAAACTTTTGAACAGTAGATGGAAAAACTTGAAAAAAATTGGCTATTTTGTCCAATATTTGGGTGCGTATGATTATACAGTGCATCCGGAAAGTATTCACAGCACTTCACTTTTTCCAGGCTGTTGTTACAGCCTTATTCCGAAATGGATTAAGTTCATTATTTTCCTCAAAATGCTACAAACAATAACCCATAATGACAACATGAAAAAAGTTTGTTTGAAATCTTAGCAAATTTATATATATATATATATATATAAATCACATGTATACAAGTATGCACAGCCTTTGCTCAGTACTTTGTTGAAGCTCCTTTGGCACCAATTACAATCTCAAGTCTTTCTGAGTATGATGCTACAAGCTTGGCACACCTATTTTTGGTCAGTTTCTCCCATTCATCTTTGCATTACCTCTCCATCAGGTTGGATGGGGAGCATCATTCAGATGCCAGAGATGTTTAGTCACGTTCAAGTCTGGGCTCTGGCTGGGCCACTCAAGGACATTCACAGAGCTGTCCTGTAGCCACTCCTTTGTTATCTTGGCTGTGTGCTTAGGGTCGTGCCCTGTTGAAAGATGAGCCGTCGCCACAGTCTGAGGTCCAGAGTGTTCTGGAGCAGGTTTTCATCAAGGACGTCTTTGTACGTTGCTGCATTCATCTTTCCCTCAATGCTGGACTAGTCTCTGAGTGCCTGTCACCGAAAAACATCCCCACAGCATGATGCCACCACCATGCTTCACTGTAGGGATGACACAGGTGATGAGCGTGCCTGCTTTCCTCCAGACATAACGCTTGGCATTCAGCCCAAAGAGTTCATTCTTTGTTTCATCAGACCAGAGAGTTTTGTTTGTCATTGTCTGAGGTGCCTTTCGGCAAAGTCCAGACGGGCTGTCATGTGCATTTTACTAAGGAGTGGCTTCCGTCTGGCCACTCTACAATACAGGCCTGATTGGTGTAGTACTGCAGACATAGTTGTTCTTCTGGAAGGTTCTCCTCTCTAAACAGAGAAATGCTGGAGCTCCTTCAGAGTGACCATCAGGTTCTTGGTCACCTCCCTGACTAAGGAACTTCTCCCCCAATTGCTCAGTTTGGCCAACTCTTGGAAGAGTCCTGGTGGTTCCAAACTTTTTCCGTTTACAGATGATGGAGGCCACTGTGTTCATTGGGACCTTCAATGCTGCAGACATTTTTCTGTACCCATCCCCAGATCTGCGCTTCAATACAAACCTGTCTCGGAGGTCTACAGACAATTCCTTGGACTTATGGTTTGGTTTGTGCTCTGACATGCACTGTTAACTGTGGGAACTTATATAGACAGGTGTGTGCCTTTCGAAATCACGTCCAATCAACTGAAATTACCACATTTAGACTCCAGTCAAGTTGTAGAAACATCTTAAGGATGATCAATGGAAACAGGATGCACCTGAGCTCAATTTTGAGTGTCAGTACATATGTACATGTTTTTTTTTTTGTTTTTTTTTTATAAATTTGCAAAGATTTCAAACAAACGTATTTCACGTTGTCATTATGGGGCATTGTTTGTAGAATTTTAAGGAAAAAATTGATTTAATCCATTTTGGAATAAAGCTATAACATAACAAAATGTAAACGTAAAGCGATGTGAATACTTTCTGGAAGCACTGTATATATTTTAAATATATATTTCTATGATTAGTATTGGACCCATTAATAAATGTATATTTGTTTCTATGGGCCACTGTACATGAGCTATCTGCCATATGGTAAAATCTGTGAACAACTGAGAGCAAGCTGACTTTGTATTTGCAACCATAGTTGTTCACATCTGCATTAGTCTTTTGATTTTCACAGGATTTAGTTCATCATTGAAGTTAGAAAATTCTGTCTATGGTAAGTGAAAAAGAACTGGCTAAAGCTCATCAAGGTACCCTACAATGCTGTAGACGTTATTATATAAATATACGTGGTTCTTACAACCATTGGTTGCACAGTGTTGTGGAATTTTCCATTAAAAATCCATTGGTTTGTTAACATAAGTGATGAGCAGCATCTAAACTGTTGATAGTTTCAAGATGGCGGGCACATTGACATGTCTTGATCAGATGAATAAAAAAAGGGAACAAAAGTTGTAACCGAGATGGTACCTTTTAGGATTAGTACCGTTTAGGTCAGGGGTGTCAAACCCCGGTCCTGGAGGGCCGCAGCCATGCAGAGTTTAGATGCAACCCTAATTAAACACACCTGATCCAACTAATCAAGTCCTTCAGGCTTAATTGAAAACTGCATAGTATGTGCAAGGTTGGAACAAAACTCTGCAGGGCTGCGGCCCTCCAGGAACTGAGTTTGACACCCCTGATTTAGGTACTAATATGGACCTTTTAGATGCAACAGTGAGTATTTCTGAGTGTATCTAAGTATAGATACCCTATTATAGTTTCACAATTAGCTTAACAACATGCTAATGTCAACTCTATTGAAATCATTTGTAAGGTCAGCCTCCCTCTTTGTGTGAGCTGCTGCCCATACAGCCTCTTCCAAATGAGTCACATTTGAAGCTCTGTTTCAGTGAGGACAGCTGCCTATGAGCGACTCATTTCATCACCATGTTTCAAATACAAATGTCTTGATGAATAATTTATTTTGAATGATGGGAGGCCAGAAACATTGTTTTAAGTGTGTGTTAGAACCACGGCCTTTATCCTCTTCTCTCATTATCTCATCTCCCCGTTTCACTCGTGTCCTTTCATCCTCTCCTCTTCTCTCTAGTGATTTCTTGGCATCTAATACAGGCACAAACTGTTCTCACATGTGCCCACTCATCCCTCATGACAAACCCGAAAATAAAACAAGCAGTCTCTCTAAACAGACACTGAGCATCCTAATGAAAATAATGGCCCGGCAGAACCGTTTCTGCAACCCAAAGGGCTTATATGATCACTGTCTGTATAAATAACAAAAATAACACTACACATAATCAATTAGCCATCTATTATAAAAGCTTGTTTGATTGCAAAAATGGATTGTTTGCAAAAATAACATCAACCAACCTTAGTGGATGGGTATCTAGTGGTTTGTCCCAAAGGCTGCTGACTTCTGAGCCGTAGGACAGCAGATGCAGCTGTTTTTTGAAGCGCAGTTGCTCGTCAATGAGTGTCTTTGATGGTGTAACCACAAGAAACCACAAAATGAGTAGTGTAATTGATTGAATTATTAAAACAAAGCATGCAGTTGAAATAATGACTCATTTGGGATCCTACTAAGAGCTCTCGCTGTAGATCTGGTAGTCTCTCTGTAGAGCAGTTAAAATCTGATGTGTCAACAAGCACTCCGACGCAGGATCCGTTCACCACCCCAAACACCTGATGGATCAAATCAAACCAACACAGGACAGCAAAGTTCTACTTAAAACATCTTCTCAAACCAGATTCATGGAGTGAAGATCTCAGAGATTCAGTTTACCTTCCTGTTTCCTTGACTGAGCCATTTAATTTGATCATGGTACATCTCAATGGCACTTAAAAAAACACATTTCAATTAAAAATTCATTTTAGGTTATTGTATTAAAACAAAACAAAATTCACATTCAGTAGCACTGAGAATGATACAGTATCATCACGGTGACTGTGCAGTGGAGGAGATGATGCTCACGTGTAAAGCTGTTCCTCAAAATCAGCCAGTGACTCACTGCTGATGTGCATCTGTTTTCTCATCCCGTCTCCTCTCTCAGATCTGCCACACATACACACACACAGAACGCAATTTACAGTCTGGTACTGGTTGGGGGAAAAAATCACAAAGAACATGTCAGAGTCATAGATCACCAAAAGCAAAAGAGAAAAGGTAATGTTTTGCATAAAGTAAACAGCCTATTTTTAGGCATCATAAGATGTTTTTACATCTTTGACAGTTTAATGACAATGCCACCCGGTGGCTTTAGGAAAACAGTGAACGATGAGCAATATGCATTAAAGTGGTAAATATAGGAGGAATATGTCAAAGTCATTTATATGTGCCAATCTTCCTGCCTCCAGCTGGTGGTGCTATGATTACAACTGAATATTGGCTTTTAAGTGTCTTCAGGCCAGGACTCTTAACAAATATGTGAAGTTTGGTGCGAATTGGACATTGCATGATTAAGTTAGTGTAAAACAAGTAATTTCCTGTTGCCAGCAGGTGGTGCTATGATTATATCAGTATATTGGCTTTTAGATGTGTTAAGGCCAGGATTCTTATTGAACGTGTGAAGTTTGGTGCAGATCGGACATTGTATGGCTGAGTTATAACAACTTCATCATAAATGGTGAAACATTGAACTTCGTCAGGCCACCATGGACACGCCCTTCAACAAAAACTCAAGACATTCGCAATTTAACATCGCAAAGGCCCTTAGATTAGACTGACCAAATATAATGTTAAATGTTATTAAATCTCTTGGAGGAGTTCGTTAGAGCATAACATGCCACTTCCTGTTACCAGCAAGTGGCGCTATGACTATAACTGAATATGGGCACGGGCATGTGTTCAGGACAGGACTCTTATGAAACACATGAGATCTGGTGCAGATTGGACATTGTATGCCTGAATTATAACAACTTCCCGTTTCATGACGTACATTAACATCGAAGTTCGTCAGGCCGCCACGGACACGCCTTTCAACGAAAACTCAAGATCTTTGTGATTTAATGTTACAAAGGGCTTTAGCTTAGACTCACCAAATTTGGTGCTGATCTGTTTAAATCTCTAAGAAGAGCTGGTTTAAATAGAACGCCTGAAAATGGCAAAAACAGCACAAAATTTGCCTAAAAATTAGAATATTTAAAATAATTTGTTAATTTGAAACCTGTTGGGTTTCGGACTTTGTACCTGAGAACTTTTTGTAGGTATTGGTGTGTTACATGTGTCTATGAAATTTCATACATCTACGTGCAATGTAGTTCGAGGGGCACTTCAGTGAAATTTTATAGGTGGCGCTATTGAGCAATTTTGACATATCCACTTCTGAAAGCCATATCAGATGTAAACTGTTGTTTAAATAGCAAATGCACTTGTGCCCATTTGTTCGTCCATGGGCGTGCTGGTCTGAAAATAAGGTGTGTTTAGGCACAATGTTGGCACGTTGCTATTTTGTGGCAGCTAAAAAAACTGATTGTGTCATTGACTAACTAAATCCTGGTCTAAAGTCAATGGTGCAGTATTATTATTCTTTTATTTATTAAAAGGGTGCATTAGTAATAAGCGCATATAGGCGGGTACACAACCTGCGTACACTCTGCTTATTACACACATAGGGAGGCACACAGCAGTACACAAACATGCCAAATATGAAATATTAATCTGTTTCCTTTCTGGAGAAGTGTTTAATCGTTGCTCTTGCAAATTCCCCCAGATGGTTTATTGCACGTTACACTCAAAACACACCCATGACTCATTAAGATAATAGGTACAACCCTATTGGAACATGCGCCATGCGCACCGACTGTTTTTAAACTAGCAAAAGTGGATTCGAACACGCCCTAAGTGCACCATGCACTTTAGACCATGTGCTTTGATTGTTAACATAGTTGGTTAAAATACCCAACAATCATTACCGGTAAATTGGCATTAAGAGATTTACTGGTATAAAAAGTTAGTAAATTACCAGTAATGTGCTCTGAGTGATATTACCAGTATGAGCAGGTAGGAGTTCATAACACACTGATGTAAGATGTCTATTCTGGGCCAATAATAACATTCGGACGCAGATGACGCATTTACTCCATGCTGTGTAGCTCAGTGTGAAGTTGTCAGATTTGATGTCTCTGGATCAAAAGCAGCTGCATGAATGTGAACGTTTGACGCAAAAATAAAAACATCAACAAACACACTGATCGCTTTAACCCTTCATGTTTACAAACACAACACCGGGAGGCGCAGCCATTTAGAAGTCATTTCTGGTTAATGAAATCACAGAATTTACCGGTATTTTGAAAGTGATGTCTTAATGGCGCTTTACTGGTAAAAAGATGGAACACTGTTGCTTGTGTGAACAGGGCATTTTTGTATTTACCAGTAAAGTTGTTCCTGCAATATTCTGGCAATTTACTGGTATAACTATGTGAAAGGGGCTTTTATAGGAGAAGTCCACTTCCAGAACAAAATTTACAGATAATGTACTCACCCCCTTGTCATCCCAGATGTTCATGTTATTCTTTGTTCAGTCATAAAGAAAATATGTTCTGTGAAGAAAATATTCCAGGATTTTTCTCCATATAATGGACTGCTATGGTGCCCCAATTTTGAACTTCCAAAATGCATTTTAAATGCGGATTCAAACGATCCCAAATGCGGTTGTAAGTGATCCCAACTGAGGAAGATGGGTCTTATCTAGCGAAGCGATCGGTTATTTTCATTAAAAAAATACAATTTAAATACTTTTTATTCTCAAATGCTTGTCTTGTCTTGCTTTGCCTGAACTCTGTGTATTCTGGCTCAAGACAGTTAGTGTATGTCGAAAAACTCCAATCGTATTTTTTACTTCAACTTCAAAAATTATTTCAAAATCATCCTACATCACTGCAGAAATACCGACCCAGTCTTTGCAAAGTGAACATGCAAAGAAGATCAAACCCCCTTAACAAAAAAGGTAAAACAGCGATATAGAATGATTTTGAAGTTGAGAGAGAACATGAGATGGGAGTTTTTCGACATGAGCAGAAACAAAAAGTCCAGGCAGAGTAAGACAAGATGAGCGTTTGACAGTAAAAAGTATAGAAATTGTATTATTTATATGAAAATAACTGAACGTTTCGCTAGATAAGACCCTTCTTCCTCGGCTGGGATTGTTTACAACTGCATTTTAGAAGTTCAAACTCGGGGCACCATTGAAGTCCACTATATGGAGAAAAATGTTGAAATGTTTTCCTCAAAAAACATAATTTCTTTACGACTGAAGAAAGAAAGACATGAACATCT
>JAHKKF010521957.1:30920-46063 GCA_019740295.1 Labeo calbasu
AAAACATACTTTTATGATTTGAAGTACACTACAAGTGCACTTTTTTTATAAGGCTGCGCTTTTCTTACTGTAACAAGATGCCACATAATATTTGCTCAACAGACATAATAATCCAATAATAATAGGTTTACTATCTGTATTCTTAGTGTGTATATTGTTTATAATTTCATAAAAATACAATTTTAAGCTTGCATTTATTACTCATTTCCTGTTTTTTTGAGAACAGGAGGTAATTATAATTCTACCACCTGCATGGTTTTTATGACCCAATCTAATTCACATGCTTTGAAACAGCATTCTGAACAGATATTGTGTGGGGGGTTTGTTGTTGATGACAAAACCTGAGCCAAACAAATCTGTAATTGGTTCATTTACACTTTTTGACAGCTTTTAGTTACAATGAGAGCATTCTAGATCAAGCCACTTCACTCTCAGTGTAGACAAGGGTGTAAGTCAACAGCACATGGTGCAGTGAGTCTGTTATTCTGTAAACTTACGAAGGAGCAGTGGTGCAGAGTGACAGGAGGCGAGAGAAAGACAGTCCACAGCTCTCCAGACCGCTCGACTCCAGCCAGTGCTCTGAGCTCTCATACGCATCACTGTGATCTATCTGCTTCTGCACATGCTCAGTATAAATGATGATTCACAGGTCAGTAATACATCAGTACGCTCACAAACAAAAACAGATTGATGATTTCATACAGCAATGGAACTTAAAGGAATAGTTCACACAAAAATTAAAATTAAAATGTGTACTAACCAGTGATGGGGATAATGGCATTATAAATACTAATTACTTTTTTCAGTAACGAGTAATCAAACAAATTACTGTTCCCCTGTTACAACGACGTTACCATTACTGACAATAAAATGCGGCGTTCTTCTTCTAAGGGAATATTCTGGCTTATTTCTCTCAGCGCGTCTTCTTCCAGAAACGAAAAGTAGCCGAGAAGAACTTGATGAATGTTCACGTTTGTTTACGGAGATGATGTGGGTTTTTACCTACATGTCCACTCATGGACTTGATTACAAATTATAAAAGTAGACTTTTCAAGCTTTCTATACATATATACACATTCTCAAGTCTTAGAGGCACCTATTCACGCAGATTCAGGTTGTTTTATTTACGTGTCTGTGAAGAGAGGTGATGGAGACAGGCACGGCAGAGAGCGGATCCTGTTTATTTTATTTATTTTACAAAAGCACTTTGTTTTCTGGTTATTATGATGTTTTTCATGTCCACGGGTTGAAGCGACCCCAATAACATGATATTTAGCCGCTGAAAGGTGTCTCTCACATTGTCCCACAGCAACATTAAAATAGTGTAGATTAGTGTAGAATGTTTTATTAATTTACCATATTTAATATTGGGGGCTTCCAAGTTATTTGACATATTTGAACATAAAAAAAAGTAACACAATAGTTACTTTCCCTGGTAATAAGTTACTTTTATGATGATGTAACTCAGTTACTGAGTTACTATTTGTGAGAAGCAACTAGTAACTATAACTAATTACTTTTTTTAGTAACTATAACTAATTATTTTTTTTTTAAGTAACGTGCCTAAAACTGGTACTCACTCACTGGTACTCAGATGCAGATGACTTTGTTTCTTCATCAGAACAGATCTGGAGAAATGTAGCAAAAAATGGATCCTCTGAAAGCGAATGGGTGCCGTCAAAATGAGAGTCCAAACAGCTGATAAAAAACATGACAATAATCCACAAGTAAGCTACCTGTTTGTAACAAATCCATCAAGGTGTTTAACTTTAAACCATTACTTATGACCAAAATACGAGTCCATAATTCACAATAATGCTTCGTCCAGCGAAAAAAAGTCCATCCCCTATTTTCCTCTCACGTCAAAACCCACCAACACATTTGTTTAGAACTGTTTTGGCTTGTAAACTGTGTTTGATTGGCACACATTTCTCTCCTGATTCAGATAAGAAGAACTTTTCACCAGAGAAAGCAAAAATAATATTTTTACTGAAAGCAACGATTTAGTGTCTTAATGATGGATTTGTTTCACAAACACACAGCTTTTCACTTCACAAGATGTTAACTGATGGACTGGGATTGTGTGGATTACTGTGATGTTTTTTATGAGCTGTTTGGACTCTCATTCTGACGGCACCCATTCACTACACAGGATCCATTGGTGAGTAAGTGATGTAATCTGATGAAGAAACAAATTCAACAACATGCTGGACATGCTGAAGGTAAATAAATTTGAGCAAATTTTCATTTTGGCATGAACTATTTCTTTAAAATATAATAATATTATTATATAACTGTGTGAATCAGTTTAGGTGAACATGTGGCAATGAAATCACCATTACATTTTCTCTGAAGACCGGTGGGATTTCCATGGAGGACTGATCATTTAGAAAGCCAGACTCATAGGGACTCTTCTTCAGCCTACAGACCATTAAAATAAGATATGAAAGGGAAAAATGGAAGGAAAAGAAATAGCTCTTTATAATCTAGCACAGATGAATACTGAAACATGAGGCTGAAAGTGTATAATTTCACCACTTGACAAGTCCTGTCTTCTGCTCCATATGGAAATGCTCTTTTCTTGGCAGGATCCTCCAGGTGCTGCAGGTTGTCTGTGAGCGCTGTAAGATAGCAGTGCATCGTGATAAACAGTGATTACATCTTGGAGGATTGATCTCTTCATACTGCAAACGCTCTTCTACTATCATAGAAAAGTACAGTTGATACCTGAAAGTTTCTGCCTGACTTGACCCATAAGAATGACTTTTGTTACTGTAATAGTTGCCACAAGAGTATTTATCATTCTGACATATTTTATTTGCCTGACCTGCCTGAAAATACAGCCAAAACCAACCTAAGCTGTTTGGCTGGTTTTAGCTGGTCATCCAGCCTGGTCATAGCTGGTTTAACCCTTGTATGGTGTTCAGGTCTGTGGGACCCGTTTTCACTTTTTGTCAAAAGAAAAATGATACACAAAATTATTTTTTCAAGCTCATACTCATTGGCCTTGGCTCATTTTCTGTGAAGAACATATATCAGAACAAATTTTAACACACTTATATTACACACAGGATGTTCGGGTCCACTGGATCCGGGGCTAATAAAAGAGTGGAAATTTTAGGTTCTGTGTAACTTCACTCTGTCCCCCTATTTTCTGGGCCTGCTATTAGTATGTGTATGTGTGTTTATGTGTGTGTATGTGTGAGTATGTGTGAGAGAGAGAGTCTGAGAGAGTGTGAGTGTAAGTGTGAGTTGTGCTTCTGCCCCTGCCATTCCCGCACAAGACTGTAGCACTTTAATTCATAAATGTGATTTAACAAAGGAAAAGGGCAAATATCAGCGAAATATTCTGTTTGTATTACTTGTAATTGGGATGAAGTAAACATCTGTTGAGTACTTTAACATATATTTTTTAATTTGTGTTGAATTAAAAACCCAAAAATGCAGCAGGTCCACCAGACCCACGAACACTGGCTGAGTAACAAAAATATGAACACCATACAAGGGTTAAGAGGGTTTAAGAGGGGTTTCGGCCATTTTTTTAGCTGGTTAGGCTCGTCATAGCCATTCAGGAGCTTGACCAGATTAGCCAGAGTGAGAGACCAGTTAAAATCAGCTAAGACCAGCCAACCATCTTAGGCTGGTTTAAGCAGTTTTTTTTTTTTTTTCCAAAAGTTAAATCATCATATGACTGATCTTCGTACATACAAAAATACCTGGACTAATGAGAGCGTTTTTCTTATTTTGTTTGTTACAGTGTGTCTGTGTGTAGCCTGCATTAAAATTCAAATGTTTTTATAGTAATTATTTTTGAATTAAAGCAAGGAGGCATTAAATTGATTAAAAGTGAAGGTAACACTTTCTATGAAGCCCATATTTATAATACATTATAAGGGTATTCATAAAGCATTATAATGAATGCATAATGCATTATAAAAAATCATAATTTGCCCTGTGAGGCAAATATTAATTTTGATGAGCTAGTTAGTAATTTCAACTGAAAAAATTGCACTGTTTATATGTTAGGTTACATTTTATTTTGAGCATCAAGTTTAGTTTAATGACTATAGTCGACTGTAAGCAACTTTGCAACTACATGTCAACTAACTGAGTTTTAGTAGGCTTATGTTAAGGTTAGGGTAGGTAGAATGTTGACATACTTGCAAAGTTACTTATAGTGAGTTTGTCTTTTGGGGAACCATCAAAATAATATGTTAGCATATATTTAGCAGACATACTACTAATACTCCAATGACTGCTAGCTGACATGTAGTTGCAGAGTTACTAATCAACAGCTGACTAAAGGGTACCATCAAAATAATCTGATATTACAGTAAAAATAGTTCAAAGCAAATATGTCATGCTACACATACAACTGATCTGACATCTGATCTTATGGCTGTTTGAGAAAAAAAAATATTATTATTATAACCATACTTATAAGTGGTTATTGATTGCTTTAAATACAGTAGCATACGAAAGATGGCACGATATGAGACTTATAATACATTATAACTATGAGAAATGTAATCCATTGTAACGTAAGTGGATGCAACATGTTTTATTGTGTTATAAATCATCATACTCTTAAGCTATAACCACAAATAAGTAAATATTGTAATACATTAAAACTGTTCTTATGAATATTCATAAGATGATATACATATTATAAGTTTTTTTTTTTTAATATATATATAATGCATTATGCATTCATTATAATGCCTTAAGAATACCCTTACTATGTATAATAAATATGGGCTTCATAGAAAGTGTTACCAAAGTGACAATAAAGACATTTGCAATGTTACAAAATATTTCAAAATCAAATAAATGCTGTTATTCTGAATTTCCTATTCATCATAGAATCAGTTTTCACAAAAATATTACTGTTTTCAACATAATTATTACAAGAAATGTTTCTTGAATAGCAAATCAGCCTATTAAAATGATTTCTGAATAATCAAGTGACACTGAAGACTGGTGCTGCTAAAAATTTATCACACATATAAAATACACTCATACACTAATTCTACTTATACTAATTATACAGTAGTAGGCCTAATATTTCACAATTTTGCTGTTTTAATGTATTTTGAACAAATAAATGCAGCCTGGTGTTACAAATCTTACCTTTATACGTTGCCGATATCTATAGACCGTCACTGTTGTTTATTTTCTAAAGCGCTTAGTACGGGCTGTAAGCTCTATATATTATTGTTGTTGTTGCTGTTATCGTTAGATTATTATGCAGGCTAGTCTTCAGCTCATGTACTACGATATTTTAATTTAACGAAAGAAAGAAAAGGAGAATGAGAACAATGCAGTAACTGTTATTTCGCAGGAAACAGCGGTTACCATTGTGAAATATTGCAAGGTTATGAATGTTTACCTTCACAGACTCCGAGCGCTGGTTTGTGAAGCTCGCGCGTGATAAACAGCAGCTCGTGCGCGCGCGTACAGTACATTTATCCTCGGCGCAGAAATCAGTGATAAATGTCCTTGTGGGGTTCAAACTCAATAGTGACTGACAGCTGCGCTGTGTTAGGCGTCTCTATAGCAACCGACTCAGCCATTCAACACGAGTGCAGCTCTATTGCTGAGCTCACGGACTCGTGTTGACATTATATGAAGACATTTTCATGATCAGCGCTACTTGCTAAGTGTCCTGGTAATTAGTGCTCAGACTTAAGGATTTGAATAAACGCTGAATCCTGAACTTCAGCGCTTCATGCAGCATGTTGAGAACAGGTGTGCTATACGTTTGATAAATAATCTTGAACATATGCTGCAAGAAAGAAGATGAATATATGTAAACTATTTTATTTATTTATTTGTACAAAACTATACTGTTTATTCGTTACTGTTAAACAACAAGGCTGTAGTGTTTTATAATTTTAAGTAGTGTATTTTTTTTTTTCCATTTTCAATTTAAGTTTTTGTATTTTATTTTGTTTTTGTTATTTATTGTAGCTTTGTCTATAGTTTTTATTTATTCTTATTTCAGTTTATTTTAAGTTTTAGTTGTTACAGAACAGTTAAACTAAACAGTGACACTTTACAATAAGGTTCATTAGTTAACAGTTAACTACATTAGTTAACATGGATTAAGAATGAACAGTACTTCTACAGCATTTATTAATACAGCAGTTAATGTTAATTTTAGCATTTTCTAATGCATTTTTAAAATCACAAGTTGTGTTTGTTAACATTAATTAATGTACTGTGAACTAACATGTATGCATGTACAAATAATGAACAACAGTATTTTTATTAACTAACAGATTAAAGGGTTACCAACTAAATGTTAAAGAGGAATATTGGCAACTAAATAAATAAATATAATAATAATAATTATTATTATTCAAGTTATATCCATCCACCTACCCAAAATCCATTCATTTATCCATCTACTACCATCTACTACCCATCCATCCATCAGTCTATCCATTCACCCATTTATCCACCCATGAATCCACCCACCTACTATCTCTCTCTATCTCTCTATCCATCCATCCAGCCATCCATCCATCCAATTCATCCATCCATCTACAATCCATTCATTCATCCACCTATCTATCATTCATACATCTACCACTCATCCATCCATCCACTATCTGTCTATCCATTTATCTACTATCCATTTTCCCATTTATCATCCACTAATCTACCCAGCTACTATCTATCCATCCATCCACCTATCCATCATTCATCCATCCGTCCTACTATCCATCTGTCTTTCTGTCAGTCTGTCCATCTATCCATCCACTATCCATCTATCATTCATCCGTCTACCACCTATCTACTATCCATCCATTCACCCACCTACTATTTATCCATACATCAATCTATCAATACATCTACCCATCCACCTGACACCTATTCACTACCCATCCATCCATCCATCCACCCACCCACTATCTACCTATCCATCACCCATCCATTTACTATCCATTCATCCACCCACTATCTACCTATCCATCCATCTACCCATCCACCTACCATCCATTCCTTCAATCCATCCATCCATTCTTTCAATCCATCCATCTACCCATCCACCTACCACCTATCTACTACCAATCCATCACCCATGCATTAACTATCCATCCACCATCCACCCATCCATTCACTATCCATTCATCACCAATCCATTTACTGCCCATCCACCATTCATCCATTCACTATCTACCCATCTACTACCCATCTATCCAATCTACTATCCATACAACCATTTACCCACCCACGATCTATATCTATCTATCTATCTATCTATCTATCTATCTATCTATCTATCTATCTATCTATCTATCTATCTATCTATCTATCCTTTCAATCCATCCATCCATTCACCTACTATCCATATATCCATCTACCCATCCACCTACCACCTATCTGCTACCACCCATCCATCCATCTACTCTGTCTACCATCCATCCATCCATCCATCCATGTACCCATCCACCTTTCACCTATCTACTACCCATCCATCCATTACCCATCCATTTACTTTCCATCCATCCATCGTGAACATTGAGACTTCATTTAACAACATTAAAAAAGACATAATCATTCCAAACTTTTAAACTCCCCACAAGGCATTGCTCACAAGGAAGTGCTAGTATGAGTGATGTCCCATAATTAAAGGCACTGTAAGTGATTTCAGCAAGTTCTGCTTGAGTTAAATTAGATCATTTCAAGCACACATCCTCTTTCCAAAACCCCCTTCCAGGACCTGTCAACCAACCTGAAGTGAAGAAACATCAATGTGCAGAAGATAGAGAGCCCTTTAACATTACATGTCATTAAACAGTTTTAACAGTTAAACATTTTAATTTAACAAATACATTTCATTTTTGCAAAGCTTGCAAAAGCAATCTTTAAAAATGACATCAGCAATCTTAGGATTTTTAGTTTTACTTCAATGTCAAATACCAAAAAAGGGTGCATGCACAAAGGCAGCTTGGTGAGAGAAATGTTCTCAGAGTAGTGGGCCTGATGTTTTGAAAATTGCAAATTTAACTAGTAGTTGCTAGGCAACCATACATCCCATGCCTCCAAAAATTACTCAAAATGCAATTAGCCACAGACTCCTCATGCATGCAAAGTTTGGTAAATTTTCACCATCGGGACAGAAAGTAGAGCAATCGCTACAGCCAGATTCCTAACGAAGTAAAGCTCAGATGAACTCCAGCAGTTCGCCTTCTTGAATGCCTTTTATTGTATACAGTGAGATACTGAAACAAAGAGTAGCAGAGAAAACAGTTGTCTTGCCAGTAATACGGATCTGTTAACAGTAACTGTGCACAAGGACTGCTAATATCCTTTGATAGATAATACTGTTACTCATCATACATTTGTTTCCTTCCCTTTTAGAATCATAAATAATAGCTTTTCATTACCCTATATGCACTTGGTTTTTTCCATTTTATGATGGGTTTCCAAAATATCCAAAGCAGAAGCAGTCTTTAGCACAGAAGTCGTCCACCGCGGGCCACCGTCGTTCTCACAGTTCACATTAATTTAGGTCCCAGTGCGATACGGAGTTGCCAAAAGCAATAGTACTGAATGCAGGTGGGAGTTATCAATTCTTCGATCCATAGATTTACGAGAATCATCTAAAATTTGAATAAATATACTTTATCTGTTTGCCATCCCTATAATGAATACGAATGCTTCCAAGGAAAAGTGCAGTCTTTCAAAGCATTCATGAAATTAACTTAGTAAAGAACGTAAAGGCGATTGTGAGCATGACCTTTCTTAAGTGGGTTGAACAAAAAAAAAGCACATTCAAATAAAACAGAACACACACTTAGAGAAGATTTATGAAACAAAAAAAACAGCTTGTGGGCAAAAATGTAACCTTCATATCACACATCCATCATAAATAAACACTTCTGGTTTTGTTCCACTGTCAGAGACACTCACACAGTACATCTGCTTTCCGAAAACGGGGAACGCTTTAAAAACAGAGCTGATGTAACACGTACGCATTCTTGAGCTCCTTTTATTCAGTGTCAGATAAATAATTCGCCATGATCGCAGCATTCGAATGAAATGTCCGTGATCAAGGCAGAACATAACTTACAGGGCACATAATTTGTCATGGTGACGGGAAAAAGAAAAATCATTCTGAATCGCAAAATAATGAGGTAAGGAGTTCATTTTTGTACATCTGTAGTGCTTCACCTACTAAAATGGCTATACCGCACAGTGCTCCCTAAAACCCAACTCATGCCTTTAGCATTCATACAACGAAAACAGGTTTATGGCACGTTAGCAAATCAAACCAAACAAGTAAAGGGCTCTGCAAACCCAGAGATCAAAACAAGAAGAGATGAGCAGGTGTAAAGTCAAAGCACAAATACATCCGCCTGTGAGTGAGCTCAGGCGGGAGTTCATTTTGGTATGACGTCAGATTCAGAGACGCGTCCCTCGATATCTGAGCGTGTAACAGGTGAGGCACAGCCTTGCAGGGTCCTGACCGGCAGTCCTGGGGCGTTGGCCTCGTGTAGTGTGCGCGCAAAAATGTTCTTAATACTGTTCCCTTTTAATTTCCCTCTTTTGTAACAGTGCAGTGTCCCGGCCAGCTCTCGGGCCGCTAGAGAGAACGTGGGGAGCCCCTCTTCTAATATCTCGCTGCCCGCATTCTCCACCAGTTTCTTGTATTTCCTCTCCACATAGGTAGGGGGCGCAATTGTGTGAAACTCAAATGAACAGAAGATAACGGAACTACATTCCAAAGTAAAGTAGTACTGGAAGCAGCCGCTGCGCCGACTCGGACGGGTCTGCGTGTACTCGAAAGCCCCGATCCTTTGGGTTGAACTCAAAGGTGCAACATAAAGACAGCACGGGTTTAACGAAGCACAGGTTGGGCGGAGGGGAGCACGTGGTCGGACGCACTCGTATGTAGTGTGTGCAGTAATCGTCTGTTTAGTTTCGCAGTTTAATAGTTATTACTATATACCACAACCCTTCAAGATGAGTGCCGATTCTTTCCGTTTCACTTTGAACTCCCCAGCTGGCCCTGCTGGGAACGGCCCCTCAGCCAGGAAGGCAGACTTTTCCCGCAAACAGGAGCCCCACTATTGTGAAGAAGATGGAGAGCACGAACAGTACATAGGAGGAGCCCACCACTGTGTTGTTGGGTAATTTGTATGGTTGTCCCCCGACTTCATTGATGTAGAATCCTATTGGGAATATGAGGGCGGCCATACAAAACAAGATCACTGTAAAAAAAAAAGAAAGAAAGAGTTATTATATAGGCGATCAGAAAAATGTACACAGGTCGGATGACCAAAACAATCAATCAAAAACCCTGGCAATTATAGACAATTAAACGCAGTACAGAGAATAAGTAAATGTGACCCTGGATGACAGGTATAAAAATACATTGTATGGGTCAAAATTACTGATTTTTCTTTTATGTCAAAAATCATTAGGATATTAAGTAAAGATCATGTTCCGTGAAGATAATTAGTACATCTTCTAACATAAATATATCAAAACTTAATTTTTAATTAGTAATATGCATTGCTAAGAACTTCATTTGGACAATTTTAAAAGGTAATTTCTTAATATTTAGATGTTTTTTGAACCTTTAGATTTCAGATTTTCAAATAGTTGTCTTTCAGCCAAATATTGTCCTATCCTAACAAACCATACATCAATTGAAAGCATATTTATTCAGATTTTCAAATGTATGAATCTAAATTTAAAAAAATAAAATAAAAATTGACCCAGGTTCACAAATATTCCACCAAAATGTACAATTTTTGACCAACAGGGGGCCCCAAAATCCTTAGGGCGTGTTCATAAGCTTGGTGTAATAATAATTCACCATGATTTGAGTCCTAGTATAAAATTATGGGAGTGAATATGAATGATTCCATGATTTCATATGAATGATAGCATGCTTTCTTTTTTTTTTTAGCCATCAAGCTTCAATCCTTCAATGTTCCTTCCTTGTTTCATGAACTGCAAGCATAAGAACACTGTGAAAGATCCAATTTAAACGTTAGTAGCAAAAATTAAAGCTGATTTATTATTTGTATGGTATATTTCTTCATTGCCATGAATCAGTTCAAATTGCCAAGTTATTGACAAGAATTATTTATTATTTAATTATGGCATTTGTTGAAAAATATAGAAAAATCACCACGTCCAAAATTGACAATCACTTCCTATGTTGGAAGTATATAAACCCCACTCACCATACACAGGGCCTAAAATTAAAATCATGTTTTTAAAAGAATAGTAAAAAAAAAAAAAAAAAAAAAAAAAAAAATACTCTGTGTGATTGGCTGTTGGTCCTTTGTATTAAACTCACACATTTAGGTTTTATAGTTTTTCAGCCATTTTGACAGCCCTACTGGTTCATAGAATGCCAAGACTTGCTAAGCCCATGTACGCAAGTGCCTTCGGGTCTCGTTTAAACGAACACAATAGGCTAAAGCTTGTAAAGCTCGGGGAAAAATTATTACCATGAATGTGTCTCGGGGGGGGGTAATAAGAAGATACTTGAATGAATTATTAATAAACTAGTGTTTTCTGAGCCAGTGTCGTAAAGATGACGATCCTGACTTGCCATCTGAGAAATGCATCTCTACGGATTTTATAATGAAAGAGTTTTTGTTTTCGATTTGAATTCTCTAGTTTTAAAGTAGTAAAGTAATAATTTAAAGCTTTCTATAGATATATTTATCCTGACTATAAGGCAAGTATTCGCTAAGTTTCATTTCATTTTTATGCAGCGCTCCTGTTCAACACCGAGACATCAGAAAGCACATCTTGATTGTTTTCTTTATTTTTTTACAAAAGCACAACATTTTGTTGATGTTGCGAGCACACGCAAATAAATTAAAAAGATTATGCCGTATTTTAAACCATTGTATGCGTATAATAGCGTGCATTTATTTAAGCTAAACGTTTAAAACAACATTGTGATATGCTAGAAGATTTTATTTTAGGCAAGTCGTGATGATTTGAGAAGGCAAAACTGATCAAACATAGGCTGTGATCAACTCACTGCCTGCCTCTGGCCGATTGGTCATTACTTTAAAAAGCAAAAACCTTAATTTAACAAACAAAAAAATGTTCCAAACATATTTCTAAATTAACTTTAAGGAAACGAAAAGAAATATAACCACGTTCCTGTTAAAAACAAAAATGAGCTATTTTAATGGATGCAACAGTGTCATGGGAAAGAGAAAGAAAAGACTCCGGCTCCAGTCGGACTCGGGCCGGTAATTTTGATGAGCCGTCGGACAAGGGTTGGGCGAGGTTGTTACGAATTTACGCAACAAATGTTTGTTTAATATTTACCTTATTTCTTATTTTGGCTACTTTCTTATTTAACTTATTTAACCTTATTTAACTACTTTCTTATTTATAATTTCTTTGATATTTACTTTACTTTGTAGGCTGAAATAAACATATATAAACACATAAAATCTCAACACCATGCCACCGATGGAAGTTGGTCCATTACCACGGGGTGGAAAAAATTCTGTCACCGTCACAGCCCTACGTAATGCAAATTTCGTCATCAGAATAGTATGCGCACCACTTAATTTTTGTAACTGCACTGAGGTTATTTTGCAGTAATCGATTGTTCCACAAGGTGGCAACACTGTCCCGGGCAATTGTTTTACAGTAGAAAATGAAACTAAAAAGACGGAACAACAACAACAAAATAGCGAAGACAGCAACAACAAAAGATGCTCAAATTGACAAGCACTTATGAGCAAGAGTGTATAAGATAGCTCAGCTTTGGTATAAAAGAGTTCAAAAATATGTTATCTTTCATAACTTACAAGGAAAAATAGCAGAGACTTGACATGGATGAAGCTTTCTATAGTGCATGTGACGACCGCCCACGTTCACGCACATCATCAAATGGTGTATAAAAGCTATGCATTCAACTTTGGGCTTTAGTTTGAGTAGAATCCTTGATCTTTCACCAAGTTTATTTGTTGGCTTCTATGGCTGCAATATGTTGTGTTTTCCACCAACTGGCAACCCAGGGTGTCAAAATGCAGTAGGCAGAAACAAAAGAACTAAAACAAACAGGGTTGCCAGGTTTTCACAACAAAACCCACCTAATTGCTAGTCAAAACTAGCCCCAAAATAGCCCAATCGCATTACGACGTGGGTCCCCCATTAAAAAAAAAAAAAAAAACAATAAATTGCATGCTCAGGGATAAAATAATTTTTTATTTTTTTTTTAAATTTGTATATCAGGGGCAACATATGACGTTATTGGGGTGGCTTCAACCCACGGACATAAAAATCAACCTGCGGCAAAAGTATTAAAGTAGCCCAATTTTGCGGGAAAACTGAAGACTTGGCAACACTGAAAACAAACATTCTGAAACAGAACAGCATTTTAAAGTAAAAGCATGTGAACTTAGCATGTTTCTTAGATATCTGCACACATACTATGGTATTTTTATGCTGTATTACAGCACCTTTTACATCTGTTGTGAGGCTCAATCGATTGTCAAAGCCCAATTTCAAGCCAAAATATGTGGGAGGACAAGTGAAATTTTCAAGAAAATCCTCAGGGACAAACATCTAGTCAGGCGTAACACCATGCACTAATTAGACGTGATGCTACAAGCCTCCAGCAGCAAAGCAGTTTCTCTCTCCACAATGAACGTGAAACTGCTTCAGGATGTGATGTTGTAAGATAAAAATTTGGACTATGTTGATGGCGCTAGAGAATGTGTCACCACGAATGACATACCCCAGTCAAACTCTTTAGCATATGGTTCCTCGACCCCTAATTGTAATTGCAGACCAAAGGAGCATGTTGACAACAGCAAACCCCTGGAATGTCTCTTGTGAATCATCAAGCCGTCAAAACCTCTGGCCCGTTACGTTTAAAACAGACCTCCACCCGACCAGAGTGATAACACGCAGCACGGGTTCACGTTAGCCCGGCAGAAAGGCTTTTAGCGAGATAAAAACAGACACTGCTAATAGATGCCTGAGTGCAGTCTCGGCTCAATCTTGGTGCCATTAGCAAGATAATAGCATCTTTCAGCAGAATGCAGCGCTGCAATTAAACACGGCGGCCTTGAGAGAAGTGCACTGATCTGACTGAGGCTCTGCGTGTCAGCATTAAGCTTCTGCCTTTGCACAGTTATTGCGCAAACCACTTTCGGCGGTCTCGGCTCTCAGATGCTCACAAAGGAGAGGGTTAAGAAGATGAATGGCGACCAGGCTGCTGGACGAAAGGTCATGCCCTCAGAGCAGCGTTAAAAAAAGGCACTTCCTGCTGTGGTAAATGCCAGTCTGCCGCTCTGGTCGTGCTGTTAAAAAAAGAAGAATGTGTTCCATGAAGAGAGGGGTGCTTTGAGCACAATGATGAAAAATATAATTGAATGGATGGAGCCGAAATAGAAACGGGCTTCGGCCCTGACACCAGAACCAATTATGTTGCTAGCAGATCTGTCGGAGAGTCTATTTCTGGATTGATGGGTGTGGAAATGCAGTTGGAAACCTACAATTTGGCTCTTTGCTTAATGATTCATCACAGCTATAATGTATATAGCCTAGAATGCAATGTACTCATAAGCATCAATGATTTGTAGAAGGGATATGCACAAACAGAAACACAGAAAACCATTTACTTTTTACATTACATTATTAGGATATTATATAACTTTGACTTTTTCGTTTAAATACATCACACCACATAAAACTGATACGTATTGTAAATCATGTAACTGTAACATTAAAATGTACAATGATAATAATAATAATAATAATAATAAATAATAATAATAATAATAATAATAATAATAAATATACACTTAATTTATATATTTTATGATTTATTTTTAATTGAAATTGTACCATTAAAATGTATTATAATATTAGTAGTATTAATAATAATAATAATAATAATAATAATAATAATAATAATAATATACACTTAATTGATATATTTTATGATGTATTTTAAATTGGAATTGCAACATTAAAATGTATTATAATAGTAGTAGTATTAATAATAATAATAGTAATAACAATAAAAATAATAATAATAATAATAATAATAATAATAATAATACAATAACAACAACATTTAAACAATTTATATATTTTATAATTTATTTAAAATGATTAGAATTGTAACATTA